>CAOJBI012336949.1:0-12297 GCA_948277035.1 Euphorbia corollata
GTTACAATATATATTAGTTAGAGATGAAAAATAAATTACAAAAACAAGTTCCAAGACACATTCTATTAATGTACATTCACAAATTAATTGAATTTGTCAAATTCATTGTTTTTGCATAAGTAAAAAGTTAATTCATGATACCAAAAAATAAATTACAAAAGCAAGTTTTAAGACATATTTCTTCTTCGTATACATTAAACATGATTAAAAATTGATCATTATAAAATGTCCATCCTAGAATTTGAAATCTTTTAGTAATTATTAATTTATAGTTTCGTTGGGACCAACATACATACACCGTGATTTTGAAAAAGTTATTATTTTATCGATTAGGGTCCAATTTTGTACTGTCCCAAGTTGAGACTGGACAAATTATTAATTTTATCGAGGTTACTAATTAATCGAGTATCAAATTATAAAGGTTCTACTGTATTTGACTTGAATGATATAACCGAATAATATGAGGAATAAGGATTATTTTTACTACCTTAAAATTTGTCATCTTAAATATGACATATTAAAGCTTATCTTCCCAAGT
The DNA here is from genome assembly GCA_948277035.1 of Euphorbia corollata. Classification (NCBI taxonomy): domain Eukaryota; kingdom Viridiplantae; phylum Streptophyta; class Magnoliopsida; order Malpighiales; family Euphorbiaceae; genus Euphorbia; species Euphorbia corollata. The sequence goes on from CAOJBI012336949.1 coordinate 539, forward strand.
ATGGAGTACTAAAGTAGTATCAAGACTCTAATTTGGTAGTATTCCCCAAATTAAATATTAATTTTAAGAGACATTTAACTCTTTACATATTAATCTCTAATTTATGGAGTTATTTGACTCAAATAAATCCAACAAAAAAGAAAAATCATTCGTAAAAAAAAAGCCCAGAGTTGGTCAGGCGAGCCTAGGCGAAGGTAGGGCACATCACTAGGCCGCGCTTAGGAGCTAGACTGCGCTTTACCCAAATTTTTCCGAGGCGCTGGACCATGAGCCTTGAGAGCCAAGAGCCCAAGGTGCGCTTGAGGTGCGCCCGTAACAACTATGTTTAATTACTATCAACATTAACCACATCTTTAACATAACACTTTTAACTGCGGGAAGAAAAAACTAAAATCTACACCCAAATCATCAGCAATGAGCAACTGATTCCCCTAATGCAAGGGAAAAAAAACTCAATTTTATCAGAAAAAAGCATTAGGAAATAAGGGCATATTACAACTAGGCAATGTTGGTGCCTTGGTGAAACAGTTCATTAGTGATGTAACTGAAGCCTCATTGGTCACAGCCAGTAAACCACATGACCAAGACTATTCCAAGTGAAGTAAGCAGTATTCAGTTCCTAAACAAAATCTAATCAATTCAGTAATAGAACAATCAGTACACGGAGTTGGTGTCAGATTTTTTTGGGTCAAGTAACTTTTTGGTTATCTCTCAAACAGTAAGCAAAATCAAAAGACTTTTGATCCTTGCTGTTAAATAGTACTTCCATTCATAAAAAATTTAATTGTACAGATAACCATACCAAACACATCTATCCCCCATTATAAATTGCAATTAAGCAATATCCATCATCCATATGTCCAAAACTAACCATCCAACAAAGCAAACTAGTTTCAGAAACCATAGTGAAACCAAAATCAGGAGAGATTTGAAACAACTAACCTCGTCCAGTGACTCTCTTCTCCTAGCAGTTTCAGAATCAGAACTTTTCATAGCACTTGACAAGCGTCTTCTGGACTGAGATTTATCAACAGCAGAACCAGAAACTAATCTGGACTGAGATTTATCAGCAGCAGAACCAGAAACTAACAGTTTCTTCATTGAAGAGGAATCATGAACTTTCAAAGTATCCGGAGAAATGATAGTGGGATCATATGGGATTCCAATGGATTCAAACAGTTCCTGTTTTACATTCTTCTGTTTAACAGGTGACTGTATGCTCAGTACTTCCATCTGTTTTGTGAGGCATTCTGAAAGCTGCTCAGCAGCAGCTACTTGTGAATTTGTTGTATTATGTAAACTATGCAGGGATTGAATTTGTCTGCAAACAACATGTAATCATTAAGTAAGAATTTTCTGACAAGACATGCTTCACTACAAACAAGGTTCTGTCAGTAAGAACTTGCAGTCATCATCATATGTTAACATATCCCACATAAATATAACAGCTTGCTGGATCATCACAACTTAGGCAATGAATCAAAATTGTTCTACTTTTCAGCATTGGTGATCTATGCTCAAAGTTTGACTATCATACAGATAACTGCAACTTATACCTTGAAGGCTCATATCTACTATGGAAAGTTCTCCGTCCAGTATGAGCTCCACCATTTTCACCAAACTTGTGGAGTTCAAGAGTATTAAAATGCCTCTCTAATTCAATTAACTGATTAGTCAAATCCTGAAATCAGAAACAGGAAGCATTTAAATGAAAGCCAGGTTAAATTTGGATTAAGCTCGCATGTGAAAAACAAAGTGATGTATACCTGATTTAATTTCAAAATATGTCTCCTCTTCAGCTCAAATTCAGAATTCAACTTTTGGCGACTCCAGAGTTCCCAATACTTGCTATCAGTGGCTTGCTTAACAATGCCATCAATGTATACCTTCCTTGCCAAAACTGAAAGCGTTGAGAAGCTTGAATGTTGTATTATTGTAAACATCAAATCATAAAACCACAATAGATACAAGACAAAACTTCAACACCAGATAATCCGAAATCAAATGAATTGATAAAACGTAAAAGCCGAAAACTGCATTACAAACATATCTTCATTCAGGCTTCCGGAACATCTCCATCCACCATCAATGAATGCATGATGTTTTTGTGCGCCAATGAATGATGAGGATGATGAAGAGTAGAGAGAGACACATTGGAGATGAGCAAAATCATATAAATGACATTTGATATTTTAGTCTTCACTGGCATTCAGAAGTAATGCAATATCGATAGTGTATAGCATAAACCAAGAATACATATAAAAAAGAACAACAAGAATCCGGTTACTCTACCAGTCCAACCAAAAGACGTAATGGTATGCACACTCATTTAATTCTAAGTTCTAACAGCTTCAAATTTACCACATAGAAGCTAATACATATTCAGCCACACTTTTGGCATATACTCTAATAATTTCTCAACATAAGCCAGAATTAGGATATTTCATCTCTTCAATTCTCATATTTTGAATTTCTGATGTCTCATAATGTGTAAGTATACATCATTGGAACTTAATTTGTTACCTCAAGTCCCTGAAACCACAAAAGAGGTGCAAAGGCATTCACGTGTTATCACTGGCTAGTTTCCTAAATCAAGGTAGTAGCATAACCTCAAGATGCCACTTTAAAAATAAAAATGAACATTCCCCCAAGAGCTATCATCAAATGTTTTTCAACATATTTTTCCATCCCCCAAAAAAAAAAAATGGTCAAAAGACAATGCTCCAGTCATCAACCATCTGAGAAGCATGACAATCATAGTCAATTTGCCGCAATCAGTAGATAAGAACCTTTGCGTCTTTTAACAAAAAAACATAATATTGTAGAGTAACTGAAATTAGGCCCATTTGTCTATAAACATATACCAAATTCGTTAAACCGATTTCATCGTGGTTCAGTAAAACCTCGGACAAAAACAGATTCAAATGAGGGTGAAATCAACAGGATTTCACACTCAATCAAGTTACGGATATTTTTTGTTTAATTTCTTATACTCACAAAACAGAACGTACTTTTCACAAAATGCATATATGATGAGCAATAAATACCTTGTACAGTTTTTTCTAGAAGGTGCTGGGTCTCTCCAAGCTGCTTATCCATCAGGCTCTGAAAATCATAATTAAGAAATCAAATATACAAACTGCACACACTGTAAACTCAAAAATCACCAAACATACACGACAGGGCTAAGACCTACCAATAGATAAAAAAAAGCATATACTACTGATAGTAAACAAAAGTGCTGTACCAATAAGTTTCAGACAGTTTAAGTAAAACCAGAATGATAATACATCAAGATAAAAATATTAGGAGAGAGTGACATTAGCTCAAGGAGAAGATTTCTGTATAATATCACACATAACCCCATCACATGCAAAAACAAATGTTATGGATTTTATCCACACAAGATTATTTGACAATATCAAATAAGGGAGAGCTAATAACTTTATAGTGATCACATCAGATCCCTCCCTGACGACAGATAAATTTGCTGCAATAAAACAAAACTTAAAGGTGCTATCATACTTTTTAATTTATTATAAAATAAGCCAAAAACTCTTATTTCTTTTATATAACCATCATATCCACCAAAATGCTTTAGACCACCATGAATTATATAAAATAATATGTCAACGTACACTGAAGGGGAGATTTTGGAAACCACAAGAATTGTCATACATGGTCCTTTCTCTATTCAATGAGACATCTAATCATTTCGCTTGATGCTTTCTTGAACATGATTTATATATTGAAGTTCCACTATCAACATACCATTCTAAAAGAGTTAATTTCCTCAATGCAAGGGAATTGGTTGGCTACCACAAATCCTACAGAGAGTTTCCACGGGCATCAAGTATCAGGATATTCAGGACCACATTATAATTTTATTTGAATCACTAGATAGGTATGCATTAAGTAATTTTGTGCGCATTGTATTTCCACAAGGAATATTCATTTTCCAAAGTTTCATAAAAGAATCAATATTAAAGAGAATATAGTAAGAATTGATGATACTAAATTAATAGAACACACAATCGAAGGCCAAAATAATGAACTATTAAAGAGTTTACCTTCCACAGTTGGCATCTTCCAGAAAGTGTTATCATCTGCTCCTCCAAAGCTTCAATCAAACTCCTCTTGGAAACAGTGCAGACATCCATGAAGCCTCCTGGTTTTTCAATAGAGTCCAGAAGTGCATCCAATTCACTAGTCATCACCTTAATCTGAAGCAGAATTATTTCCTTTTCAAAAGAAGTTCGATACATGGAGACAAATAGCAACCCAATAAAACAAAAAAGTAACCCCACACCATTTCGCAGGGAAAGCTCAGACAGACAGATGAACAATGAAATTTCACAACATCAGAAGAATAAATCCATTTTGAAACACCAAAATGAAAATGGAATTATATTTTCAATTTTGCATAGGCAAAAATAGGAAGTTTCAGATGACTCAAGAAATTAGACATTCGAAAAATTTCTTACATTTCCAAATTGTCTTGATAAGTGTGGCTCAGAACTTGATGCTGATAGAGCTCTTTGGGATTCTTTTGCAGACTGAAACCTATAGTTTGTAGACCTTCCAAAATCAGATATTTCCTGCGAAGCTAACTGGGAGCTACGAATGGAAGGCAACGATTCAATTTTCCCTGTCATCACTGAAGCTTTTGATCCTACATTCTGAGATCTTATAACAGAAAAATTGGATAACGGAGATTCACCAATTGAACTCTTTGGGGAAAATGATTTTCCAGCAAGGTGTGAAGAAAAAAATCCAGTCTCAGAATTACTGCCAGCATCATCAAATTTAATTCCTTGACTTGAACTCGAACTAAAAAGGGGTCTACTTTCTGATCCACCTGAAAATATTGGCTTTCCAACTGACCCTGGCTGAGATGCAGACCTTTGTGAAGTAGTTGAAGTGACAGGGTCCAAAGAAGCCTTTGGCAGGACAAGACCTTTTTCCAAGTCCTTACCCCTTGATTGGCTGGGGAATGAAGAACCTTTCTCTGAAAAAGCAATCGGAGCATGTTTGAATTCAGTAATTTCTTCAGCTTCTATTTTGCTTGATTGCTTGAGTGGATTCTTCAAAGTCGACTGCTGTAATATTGTTCCTTGCTGCACAAAACCATCCATTCTATGACCACCTACTCCTTGGTAGAGTTCTGAGACAGGAAATTTTTCTTTTCCATCAGCAACAGAAGCCTTCACGTTTACAAGAGATACCATATCTTTCCCTTCGCTCATAACATCTTTACAGAATGTGTCCGGAACAACTGCAGTCATTGAATTCTCACTCTTGCCAGAATGGATTACACCTGTATTAGCAAGAATTACATTATTGCCACTCATATTTGGTTCCCATTTTCTCATATACTTCAGCTGAGAACCAAGAGCCACTCGATCAAATGTTTGCTCCCCCTGATTAAACGATATCAACTTACCATTTCCTGCAGCTACCTCTTGAGAAGAATCCTCTTCCTCGTCAGAAAGGGAAGAATCTGCTTCAGGTGATATAGTCGGCTCTGATGCTCTACATTAAAAGTCAAATCAGTGGTAGATATATTCAAGTTCCCACTTAAGAAGAATGAAACCTCATGATATTCAATTGAAGAAAAAAGAAAACCATAAAAAAATACCTTGCAAAGTTATATACAGCAAGCTTTCCCTCAAGAGTAATATAGAAAAGAGCACAAGATGGTGAAAGCTCTTTCTCCTCAACTCTTACTTTTTCTTGGACAGAAACATGATCGACACAAAGCCCCAAGATCAAGTTATCATCACCATTATCTGAAATAAGGAGCATTTATATAACCATCATTGGTACCTAAGAAGTTCATATTTTCAATAAATGATTCAACAATTCAACATGACAGATGAGAAACTGAAATGAAAAGGCAATTAGGAGCAACTCAAAAAACCATCCCCTACCAACTACCAAAGCACACCTCAAAATCTTAATTGCAAAAACAGAACACAACTTTAAGCATCTTGAGCATTTTAGTTAAATATGTGCATTCTTTCATGATAAGTTCCTGATCAGCCACAGAATTAGAAAAACATATGGTTGTAAAGCAAGTTCAATAATCTAATAGATCCAGAGAAACCAGTTCACACAAGTAGTGCTAACCCATCGGTCAGATAGGATACTAATTAGAGCACCTTGAAGTCCAAAGAATACTAATTACAGCACCTTGAAGTCCAATCCTGGGAAGCCATGAATCACGAACAATATCAATAATAGTAACTTCACTAGTGTCATCCTGTATTGGCCAATGGAGTAGCACGATTTGCTTATCAGCATTCTTCCTATTCGCTGTTACAGCAATGCCGCTGCAATTATATACACAAAATATAAGAGTCGAACACGCTTACCGTCAAATGCAGAATAATCAAAAAAGAAATGACATTGATAGGGAAATGACAGAAAGCCCTATCAATCTATCATGCGCAGAACTACAAACATTCATACAACATTCAAATACATCATTTGTATTAAAACAATTTATAATCATAATGAACAGAAAAATCTTCAACATTTTCACAATTTATTCAGATTTCCGAAAAACATAAATTATCGAAACATAGTGTTCAAATGTGCAATAAATGTTGAGGGACAAAACAGTAAGGTTTTAACCCAGTGCCCGGGAGATTGCAGGTTTGAACTGCATAAACAGCCTCTTATTTATCAGATTTCCATAATGGGCCTTACCCCTCACCACCCTCTCAGGCACAAGGTTCACCCTCTTTTTTTATCAAGAAATTAGACTTGGTATGGTCAGAGAATCGAGGAGAAAAATTATTGTAGCAACATTAGACAGAACGACTGTTAAAAACCAAGACTCAACCTTGTGAAACAATTATAATTTGGTTTGTCTCGCAAAAAAATTAGGAATACAAACACATATAGATTGTTTTTGTATTACAAATAGAGACAAACGAAAAAGGAACTTATTTTTTCCTTTCCACCTAATGTCTAGCAAACAAAAGTAAAATGAGACAGACTAATCAAACGAAGCAAACAAACCAAGATGAACAGTTTCCTCAACCACAATTTACCATCACTTGCATAGTTTTTTTGCTAAACAAACTTTTACTTGAAAGCTTTAAACACTGTTGGAGATGTGAGGAGAATCTCACATCGGGAATAAATAAAAATGAAGTGTAGTGTAGAAAATAAGAAGAGTAGATTGGGCCTTAACACAAGGCAATTGGTTTTGTGTTCAATGGACACCATGTGCTCAACCCCGCACTCTCATTGCCCACGGGTTTTCTACAAACATAAAATTGACTCCATAATTAGAATAAAAAGGAATCAAGAACAGTGATGCGCCAATGAACTGCCAAGTGAGGATTAGATAAAACTTATTGACAAAAACTCAAAAGAAACTAAAAATCCGACACCAGATGTTGATGGAATAGAAAAAAAAACGATCATTATAATGAACTCAAGTATTCAATTTCACAGTATGAGATCACCAACGTATACCATTGCTGCAAATAGCTTAGTAACAAGTAAGGTCCACTTCCATAGGGCATGATGTCATCAATGAGGCCAGAAAACACATTGTGTAGAGATACAGCAGACAGTTGGGAAGAAGCCTGCAAGAGAATTTCGCAATGTCCAATTATTTTACTAAACTTTTAGCTTCTTGTTTGACCTTGCACTTTGCTATGGGCACATTATCAAGATAATTGTCAATCACATAATAACAAAAAACAAAGACCAATGGAGAGTAGCATTCAAAATAGTATATTAGTGGCAGATTCAAACATGTGAACTAAAGAGCTTTTAGAAACAGAGATAAGATGATGTGTCACACAAAGACCAATGGATCATTCTAAAGATGAATGTTACACTAATCGGTTGCATCTGCTAAGCAGTTCAGTCAGCCCTTTCTATATGATTTCCAAAAATGATATAAAATTTCACTTTTATGTCTTCATTATACATAATGAACCAGTTTGAACACCAAGGTTGTCCAAATATCTACCAAGCTAGGCAAATGTCAGTACCATAAATCAACCTTTCTAAAGGAAGATCTAAGAAGTATACCTCAAGAGTCAAGACACGTTCAAGTTAACCTGGTGGCTGGTAGACTTTATACCTCATAAGTTAGAATAACATGAGTGCCAAAACAAGAATCTACAAAGCCTTGTGCAATTTATTGTTATATGTCTGCCGGGAGCTATTGGTGATTCGATAGAGTAAAAACTACCAACAATTTGATGCGTCATTCAAATAATGCTATTGATGTTCATTAAAGCAGGAAAAACAAATTTATATGAAGTTACATACTGAAACAAAATTTAAGAGTTTTATAATTCACATGAGATTGAACAAATAATACTTTTTATTTTGAAACATGAACACTAATAGTTTATATACAGTTCAAGAAAAAATTCACTAGATCCATACCAAGTATTGACAACTTATATTAAGCAAAATAGGAATTAAATGATACAAGTCTTTTTCAGAGCAAGGAAATGATTTACAAACATCTGTGATTCTGCCATCTTTGCTCTTGATAACTTGGATAAGGTAATTTTCCTCCTTTCCATCTTCAAATTGTTGAAAGCATCCTAAAACAATGTTATCAGGGCGTATCCACCTGATAGAATCCACTGGTGCAAATTATTCAGAAAATGTTTTAGTTTCAAGATGCTAAAACAGAATTGAAGTAGATAAATTCAAACAGAGAAGAGACTCAAATAAAAGGAGAAAAGTGCATGAAAATCTTAGTCCATCAACACTGCCTACAATCAAAACCCTACTAGAATTTTTTTCTTAAACTGATACCTCCAGGATTTAGCAGCAATTTAACCCTTCTGTTAGTCAACCAACAGTTGACTAAAGGTTCATTCCTATGACGGTACAATAGTTTTCAAAACTTTTAACACCACTAGTTACACACCAAAACACATATATAATATTTTGGATTTTAATGACTTATTGTCCTTAGTTTGGGATTTTAATAACTAATTTCGTTGTGGTATTTTTATTGTTTTTAGATTAAAGTAATCATATTTTATGGGTTTTTTATATCTGTAATTTTTTTGTGAAATTTCATACTAAGTACACATTTTTTGCGCCTAGGCAACAGGCGAAGCCCTTACACCCTCAACTACTATGCTTTTAAACTACAAGCGCTTTTTTGCAGGACGGCACGTCTTGCACAAAGTGTGCACCTTAGATAAGCTTAACACAGCCCATACCTTGCATCCCACTGAATAGCAATGGGTATGCCTCGCTACGCCACGAGTCACGACGCGTGCCTTGTGCGCTTTTGACTAGTAAAACCAAGTCTATCAGATGAATAAATCTAGTACCAACAGAAGTCTATCATCGTCATGACACTGGAAGATGAAAAATAAAATACGACGATGAATATCTCTGTCAAAAGAGACAAATATTTGACTGAACGTCCTAAACAAGAAAGTAGTCTCGATATCCCTACCATAGCTGAATAATGACGTCTAATTTTGTTTTTAGATCATCAAAATTAAAGCTGACTATCGATAGCTGAAACACTCATCTATTATTTTGTTTTTCTCACGTGAGAGGACAAGAAATAAGAAAAATAAAGAAGAAAAAATGTACCAATTTCTTGAAAACAGTAAAGTAAAAATAACTTGTGTCCTTGAATTGATATGGTAAGTAAAAAAATCTCAAAGAAACAATATATATGCCTAGATTCCCACAAGTAAATGAAAAAAATTTTATACAAACACTACAAAACATTAGGCATACTTGATACTGGAAGCGAAAACGACGAAGTAAAGTACCTTTAATGCTGCATTTGTCATCAGAATCACCAATCCACAAATGTAATGGCAAGGATATGCGCGACCTCTCCTTAAATTTAGATGAGAAGATATGAAGATTATTCTCTCTTGCTACAGCAATGTACTTTCCTTTTAAACTCCAATCAACTAACAAACAGAACAAACCCATGTAAGCGACAGATGTATCAACCAGGAATAGTCATCAGTTATTTTTCCCTCGTTAAAATACAAAAGGATATAACTGGAAGAGGTGGCTCTATGTGACAGGAATTTTATAAGGGCTGCCATAGGATACCGGAATCCTCTACATACATAAGGACATGAACACTATTGGGCGAGTGCGTCATCTTTAAGATTATGCGAAGAATCCAGTATTTCAAAAGCCTAAATGACAGAATGTCCAAGCTAGTGATTACAAATGATAAATGATTGATGCAATATATATTAGAAATTATGATGCAAGCAACATACCAGCATCTACACCATCCATGACATCTTTAAGAGGAGATCCAAGAGCACCGAGATATAATTTCCCATGATTTGAAAGAACATGGTAAGAAGTACTAGACCTTCTTCTCCATTGCATATCCTTGATAGTTGAACTTGACTCGTCCAGGGAACAAGAGCATAATGGCTTTATATCCTATACAATGGCGCATGTATTTGATAAGCAGAGACATTTTTAAAAAAAATCAAAATGAAGATTAATATATGCGTACATTTTTTACAAGAGAATCAACAGCGAAGAAATAAATATCTGCAGCAACACAAGCAGCAAGAGTAGAAGAATCCGATGAAAGTGAGAGAATATGAACTTTCGCAAAGGAAACACTGGCAATACTCAGCTCCTCTATGGAAGATTTAGTCCCCTTATCCTCTGCCTCCTTCGCCGAATCCATGACATCCTTGGTCCTGGCTACAAAAAAACCTGCGAAAAAACACGCGAAGTGAAGTTCATGCATGAAATCGTAATTTAACTTGTACCTCGTCATAGAAGAGCAGAAAATACCTGAGGAATGTGCGACAAATATGAGAGAGTGAACCTCGGAGAGAGCCAGAGGGCAAGCAGGAGGTGATTGTAAATCATAAATTGTAGAACCCTTATCATCGTTAATTATGGGTATCGGTTTGCCGATCTTGTCGAAATAGTAATCGTCGAAAACTTCTTCGAATTCACCTTCAACGTCTTCTTCGATTTCAACTGATCTAATGGTTTCATCACTATCAACACCCATGGTTCACTTCGAAGAACAAAAAAAAAATACTAGAAGTAGGAAGAATCAGAAGATAGTGAAATTAGGGTTTAAGGAGTAAAGCTAGAGAGAAAAACGATTCGCTGCCCTCGTTTGGGTTGAGCGGGAAATTGGCAAATAGCAGACCTGTGAGAGCACCTCCTCAGTGATGAAAGAGTAGGATTTTGGACAAATATCTCTTCGCCGGTCCTGTGTAATTGTCAGGCCCGAGCACGCTTTTATGGCCGGGCTTAGACAATCAGTTGTTTCTCGACTCCAATCTCGTTAATAGCCCAAATTTTATGGTTGCACGGCTTTCCATAAATATTTGAGTCCGGTCCATAATTGTTTTATATGTTCATGTATTATTATATCATAATTAGTTTAGGTATATTTTATTATGACTTTATAAAAAAAATAAAATCTTCATACTTTACCTTTTATCATCATTTGATTAATGGTGTAAAGATTTTAATAGAGATAAGAAACAATATAAGATTTACTTTATTAAAAAAAGTCACTGTATCCTATACCTTAATTGGATATTCATATTAATAACCATGAAGTTTTTAAAATGTGAATATCATAATCCATAATATACATACCAAGAACTAAAGTAAAATATACAATTATATGTAAAGTTTAGATATTTTCATATGAAAGTTATGATTTTGTTTTTATTTAATAGAAAAAATGTTGAAGCTATGAGATGTGACTATACAAAATTGAGTTGATTTCTTAA
>CAOJBI012338521.1:0-13289 GCA_948277035.1 Euphorbia corollata
TTCATTTCTGTGTAATCAAATTTGATTACCATTATGCTTTTACACAAAGAGCTCTTGCATCATGGTTTTAATGGGATATGGTTGTGGCAGACATTCTTTATGTTTTGTTGGAAGGCAGCATGGCTCCCGAAACACTCAAAAATCGTCCAGTGAACGGGGAATCAGAGAAGAGTTTTCATAGACATGGTTCTGGAGTTTTGACCAATGGTGTTACTGTCATAGATAAAAGCTTAGATGTTAATGTAGTTGCTTCTAGTGGCAGTTCTGATGAAACTGGTGAAGAAGATATGCTTACCTTGATGAATGGAAATGTGGATGGGGCCGCCAAGTCCTCTGAAATAATTCTATCTGTAAGTAGGACTCTATATTTTCTTTTTGTATATAATATCACATTTTAAAAATATCACTACAGAAATGAATTTATAGCACCCTTCAACTCTCAATTTATAATGTGACTTTATCACAGAGAGATGCAGGGATGGACATGACTTTTCAGGATATGTTCAACAATCAAGACTTTTTTGGCGATGACGATGAAGATGATAGTGACTGGGAGCCTATTTTAAAGCATGTAGAGATCGTGAAGTGGTTTTGTACTAACTGCACAATGATCAATCTTGGCGAGTCTGTGCATTGCAGTGTATGTTAAAATGTTTCAATGCTCCTTGCACAGTTAGTTTGAAGATATACTGACATTTTTTTCTCTTTTGTTTCTATTAGTTAATTATGCTTCATTGCATCTAATTTCAGATTTATGGCATCCAACTTTTATTTATGCTATAAATGCCTATTTGAATAATTAATTGCAAAAACTTCTATGCAGATATGCGGCGAACATAAAGCATCTGGTATCCTGAGGCATGGGTTTCATGCATCTCCTATTTTACGAGAAACTGAAGATACAAATATTGAAACAGAAGTGAAAGGAAGGCACAAAGGTGGTTATTGTGAATGCCCTGTTGATGTCAGGAATATTATTTTGAAAGCAAACATCTGCTTGGAAAACAATAAAATTATTTTCATTGCTGGCCTGAGTTCACCAAAGATGATAGAATGATAGTTTACCCCCCCCCCCCCTCTTTCTCTTTTTCTGAGTGAAACAGATTTTTTATCGCTTTCTAGTTGAGTGTAATTTACAAGGCCCTGTATCAGAATCAAGCATTCTTTATTTTGAGAGAATGGTTTAGGCCTTTAGGGTGCATCTTGCTGATAGATATTATTGGATAGGAATTATGTGAGAATGCTTGAAAGGAATCAATTGCATTTAAAGAGGAGGTTATGCAAAATTTATTATTAAAAAATTCTACTTATGGTTGTATGTGGATGCAGGAGAGGCTACTCAGATTTATTTTGTTCACAGTAGCATATAACCCATATCTGTGTGGTTATTATTTTTTCACTTACAAACGTGTTTTTTTTTGTTAACTAATGGCTGTGCATATCCAAGCTAACTTTCAAGTTAAAAAGACATGGTGCTTTGTTGACTATCTTTGACTTATTTGTAGAAGCTTGATGTTTTAGTCTTGCCATGTGTCAGATATGTTCATATTTTGCTCATTATTTTCAATAGATTATTTAATTGTCCAACTTTTTTTTGTCATTTTATTAATATCCACTCTTGATGTATCATTTTATCTTGAGGTTTAGTTTTGTGACTTGACACTATCCTTTAAATGATCCTGTTTATCATTTACTACTGAATTACGTGTTTGTACTTGATATCTAGATTGTTGATTGGTATGATTACAAATTTTTTTTTTCCTTTTCTTGGTTTTGCAGATATATCTTTGAAAGATCGCACAGTAGTTGGATATGATGAAAGAATGTTGCTACATTCAGAGGTACATGGTTTTTCTTCACTTATTGTTTCATTTTTCAAATGACATATCTAGGCCCTATTTTTTAGTGGATATTTTTTTTCTTTTGTTTCTCTTTAGTTTGCGATGAAAATCATACACATTCTGCATGCTCAAGTTTGAATTTTGCATTTAATTATAATTAGATGAGTATTTTTTTTGGGGGTGGGGGTATACTGAATTATAATTAGAATTTGATTCCCTTCCAGTTTTGTGGTTTACCTTTCTATTCGAGGATAACCAAGATTGAACATAATCTTGTTTGAACTTTACAGAAATTGCGTGTGATTTGAATTTTGAAAAAAAAAAGGAAAGAAATGGCTTTTCACCTGTTTGCATTCATATATGTTTTGTTTTTATTTAGGTTAGAAAGTCTGAAGGTCGAGAGTGATATTTAGGAGCATGGATACCTTCCATATCTTAGACTTTAGTGCAGATCACATGAAATTTAGTACATGCTTGCTGGAAATCTTGAACTTGTACCGTAAGGATTATACCTGTGTCAGTGTGCAATGTCTGATACGCATGTCTTATATTGTCATTTTCATATGTTGTGTAGGATAGTGCTGAATGGTTCTATTTTGTATAACAAACATGATAAAACTTACTAGCAATTTGGTAAACAACTAAATGAGACATAAATGGGCGGTCTTTCCAGTTAATTTGATGCTCGTTTGAGGCATGGTGAAAATTGCAACTTTTATTTCAGGTCTGAAAATTGTCATTTTTTTGCACCTGTAAACTTTCTCTTTTGGAATTTAGTCTATATGCTAATTTATTTTTGTTGCAGCAATATTTTTTTATTTGCTTCTCAGTTCTGTTTCAATTCTTATTCTGTATTAGAGAAGAGAAACTGGAAAGGGGTTACACTAGAAGTAAATGTATTTTTAGCTGTTTTTCTTGGTTGTTTGCTATGATAAAGTAGGTTGAAAAGAAATCACATCCTCACCCAGAAAGACCTGACCGTCTTCGGGCTATTGCTGCTAGCCTTGCTACTGCTGGTAAATCACAATTTTCCCTTGTATCTTAGAATATAATTTAAATCAGGCCTGTTCTACTCACTGCATTGCTTAAACATTTGGTGTTAATATTTCCTCTCTGGATATATTATATATGAGCAACTTAATTTTTTTGTGATGATGATTACAGGCCTATTTCCTGGAAGATGCTATCCAATTACAGCAAGAGAAATTACCCAACAAGAACTTCAAATGGTGAGTAATGACATCATCTTGTAACAACTTTTGTAATAACATATGAAATTCATTGTAACAGAATGTGCATTCCAGTTTTTTAGTATTGTGCTATTTCTAAAAATGATTATCTTTGCTTGTTGCATGCAATGCTAGTTATCCGCTAATCCACCCTTCCATGGTTAAAAAAAGTTACCTAACAGGTCATGAAGCAATTCTTTTAATTCTGTTTTGAAATCTGTAGGCACATTCTATGGAGAATATCCAGGACGTAGAACTTACAAGCCATTTGTTCTCTAGGTATGCCATTGATTTCTTTCATCTTTTTGATAATATGCATGATGAGTTAATGTACACTAAGTGCGGAAAGCAAAGATAGAAATGATGTTGTTAGAGAATCATATAGAATATGGTTTTATAGGCACATGTTCAATTCTATTTACTTATAAGAATACTAGGTAGGATAGAACGGCAAAAGAAAATGAAATGATGGTAACGGAAACAGAGGCATATATTTAGGTTTAGAAAATTGTGGGAAAATGTTCAAATTATGAAAATAGAGGGGTATATTTATAATTATTATAATTGTAGTTATGTGTTTATATGATTTTATTCTAGAAAAGAAGAACTACATAATAATTAAAAGCTGCATGAAAAGTTGCAATTTATTGATTGCAAATATTAATTGAAATAGAGATTTTAACTTAGAAGAGTGTTAGTGAAAAATTAAAGAATAGAGATTTTAACTTAGAAGAGTGTTAGTGAAAAATTAAAGAATAATTTGTCAGAAACAATTTTCTATAATCATAATTAATAAGTTTCCAACTTCCATTATTTACAAAAACAACCCGGGATAGAACTCAATCGTCTTTCTATCACTTACAGACCATGCAAGATGAAAATCTCTTGATTTTTTACTATAAAATAAGGACCCTTTTTTGGTTTTAATTTTAAGATATTTGATCAGTAAAATGTATTTCTATATTTTTATTAATAAATAATGTCTTCATTTCAATCATGTATACACAAAAGTATTTTGTTTTTATTCCAAGTTCTGTTTGATAAATTTGGAATTAATCAAGTTAGAGTTGATTTCTTGGCATACAAAGAAGAATAACCTATGAGATGTTAACGCTTCCCCTTGTATGACCTTACAGTCCTTGCACATAGCGTTATTTTTACTTCTAACTAGTATAAAATAAATTTGACTTTGACTACTCCCACTCTTATAGGTAATTAAGTACAAATCTCTCTTCTTGAACCAAGTGTTGGCTATAACTAGGTCATGGACTATTGCAAAATCTAAAATTGCTTTTCCTTCCTCGTTCTTGGTGCCAGACCTCCATGTACTCGCTCGTTATCACCCACATGTCTGTTTTGGTCCCCACCAATAACAAGCTCGTGTTCATTTGGCACCTCCTGGATCACTTTATCCATGTCTTCCCAAAAGATGTCTTTGTACTCCTATCCAGTCCAACTTGGGGGGCATAGGCGCTAATTACACTAAAAGTAACTCTTCCGGGAATCATCCTTAACATGATTATACTATCTCCATCTCTTTACCTCTATCAATGCTATCCTTTATATTTGGTGATACCATTATTCCAACTCCGTTCGTTCCCTTTATCCCCTCCACTATACCATAACTTATAACCAGTGTTGCCAATTTCTCTCGCCTTATCTCCTCTCCATCTAGTTTCTTGTAATCAAACTATTTCTGCCTTTCTTTTCTTCTTGGTATCTACTAAATTCATAATCTATCCTATAAGAGACCTGATATTCCAACTACCTATCCTAATCTTCTCTAGATGGACTAGCTTCTTTACTTGCACCCGTTCAGAAAGATGCGAGGACCCTTTCCTATCTAACACCGAATCCGGGCGCTGATTTGGAGGGATGAACTTCTTCACCCACAGTAGTCCATGATGTGGTGAAAACCCTTGCTCGTACTCCATTTTACCCGGGCAGCGATAAGATGGAACCCCTTGCCCTTGAGACACCACACCCTAGTACCGATGTAATGTGTGCCTAGGTGGGCACGTCCCAACGTTATATTGTAATTGTCGAAGATCGATATCAAAAAGTGACGTTGCTTTGCATGTGGCTGTATAGACTGGCTGTCAACCTACTATGCGACCCTCCTCCTTTATCCGGGCTTGGGGTTGGCAATGCGCAAGTGCACACAGGTGGAGTTCTACACCTCTTTCGATGTGTGTTAAAATTTAAAAATGTCTCATTGGACGCTAGGCTTCTTACCCGTATCGGATACCATACCCAAGTCTAGGTAACATAAATTTGTATCAGCGAAGCATGTATGCTCTTCCTTGAGGTTGAGTGTTAGAGATTCATTTGGATCATATGGTAGTTGTAAATAATAAATATAGAGATTATTGAAGAACTTCAGATATATGTTTTATTTTATATCTTTATTAGGATTTTTTGTAGCCTATAAATTGAGTAGCGTTTCCAGGAATAATATACGCAGTATTTTCCCATATGTTTGGTTACATATCAGCCAGGAAGCTTTTTGTACATGTATTTATTGAACTAAGCTGAACATAAACTGCTTTGTGGTGGCATAAAGGAGAATACAAGGTAGGCTAAGTTTTTGTACAAAACCTTGCTATTTGAATTGCCAAAGTCCTATAATTCCGTGCATATTTGACTTGGCAAATGGCACCTATTTATCCAGCCTTGCTTCATATTTTATTCTCTTGTTAATCTGTCTAGAAGACGAGTGGAAAGTACTTTTTTTTTCTCTGTGCCTCTATTTACTGGCGCAGTTACTACCTTGATAACCTTGGTGTGAAGACTAAAAGAAATTTGCTTCATGCTAATTTGTGTTCATGAGTGCTGATGACATTTTTGTGCATGGCAGTTACTTCACTCCTGATACATATGCTAATCAGCATTCAGCTTTAGCTGCTAGACTTGCAGCAGGGTTGTGTGTTGATCTTGCTTCAGCAATTATCTCTGGACGTGCCAGAAATGGTTTTGCTCTGGTATGATGATTTTTTTTTTTTTGTGTTACATATGTTATTGGACTATAAATTGCTATTTTATTAATGAAGTGGAAAGAACTGTCTGTTTTTAATTTAGGTTCGGCCTCCTGGGCACCATGCTGGTGTCAGACAATCCATGGGATTCTGTCTCCACAATAATGCAGCAGTTGCTGCATTAGCTGCTCAACTTGCTGGTGCTAAGAAGGTGCTCATAGTTGACTGGGTAATGTGTTCTTGACTGCTTTGATGTCTCGTGGCTCTAACTAAGAAGTACACCAATTGTTTTTTTGTTAATTTATCATATCTATTTTTTGATTATTTAGGATGTTCACCATGGAAATGGCACACAGGAAATATTTGAGCAGAACAACTCGGTGAGCTTCATGATGACAATGTTGATTTCTTTGGTCTTTTATTTATTGAAAACACCATGAAATTAATAGCACGAATGCAAATTCCTATATCATCTATCTTTTGGATTGTGTACAATGTCCAGTTTCTTTGTTTTCTGCAGTGGTACATGATGTAATCCATTTTTCGTGGATTGATGATTTTTATTTTTCTCTTGTTTGTCTTATTGGATGAAACCATAGGTTTTGTACATATCCTTGCACAGACATGAAGGAGGAAAATTCTATCCCGGCACCGGAGCAGCTTATGAGGTCATTAATTAAACAAAAATACGTATAATTGTTCTGTGTTCGCGAGTTTGAAAGCTGATTGGTTTTGCAATCATATTGTAGTTTCCAGGATTATGTTTTTGGCTGATGTGTGTAATCTCCTGATTGTAGTTAGAGTATGGAATTTAGGAAGCATTTTGATGTGGTGACTGTTTGTGTGGTGCATATCATCATTGTTCATGAGCTTCTTTTTTGATGGATGGAATACAATCAGTCAACATATACCTTAATTATTATGCCACAATCATTGGTCTGCCAAGGGTGAAAGAGTATTTTACTGATGAATATTTGTTTTGTGCTCATTTTAGTGTTTATGGGCTATAGACAAGAGCTAGGAGAAAATATTGCTATCTGAGACCATATGTGTGTGGTTTCTTATGATTAATAATTCACTCTTTCAGTTGAAGATTTTGGTTTTTTGAGTCCATGTCTTTGCATGACATGAGAAAAGTTGTCTCAACTACTTGCTACAGAGAATGTCCTTACAAATGCAATAACGGTGTATGCTTTTTATTCGTGAAAAACCATTTTGACAGAAAAAGGTCAGAAGTTGGAGCTAAAAGATAAGCAATCAAAAGAAGAAAAATTTCTTTAGTCACTAGAAACCTTTGACACTAATGGTTTGCATCATAAGACATTGTATTTCTTGTAGGTTCGTCTAGCGTCAATTGTCCAAGTAATAATATCGAAAAATATCATTCTTGTACGGCTGCTGCAAAATGGCATCAGCCAGTTACCTTAAACGTTAAAGGCTTAATGGTACCCAAGTTGTTTCAAAAAACCTGTTGCCCCTGAACTTTCAAAGAGACCCCGTAGCTACCCCAACTTTCAAAAAGTTCGCCACTTTGCTCCCTATATGTCACGTGTCATCTTACGATTGGAAAGAGAATCAGAAACAAGTGACATCTTTGAAAAATCAAACCAACCAGAAGTTGACATGTGGCGTTCAGGGAATAAAATGGTGCACTTTTTAAAAGTTGAGGTAGCTACGGGGTCACTTTGAAAGTTCAAGGGAGCAACAGGTTTTCTGTGACAACTTGGGGCACCTCCCAATACATTATGCCAACTTTAATTCATGGACTAAAACATGATATGCAGATATCACATTATATTAACAGCCTATAATTTACACAGATCATCTATTCTATCTTTATGGTTTGGTGAATCATCTCCAAAATTGTTCAGAAAAGTTGATGTTATTCGTGAAGTTGATTTGTAAAGCTGCAGCACTTTTTTTGTTGCAGATTGGTGCAAATGGTGGAGAGGGTTATTGTGTAAATATTCCATGGAGTTGTGGAGGCGTGGGAGATAATGATTACATATTTGCATTTCAAAATCTTGTGCTACCAATAGGTATATCTCAATTATTGAAGTTATCTAGTTTCAGGCACATGCTCTCGCTGTAGTGGCTGGTGGCTTGTTTTTATTAATACATATTATCATTTCTTTTGGAATTCTTATCAAATGGCGAGTACTTTGAAATTTTAATATCATTGAAGAAAATTGTAGAAATCTTCTTGCTGATACTGATATCTGTCTTCTATGTCACTTTTGAATCATGTTAAATGATGAAGTGGTTAATGGATTGGTGCTCCAGATGCTCGTTAATTTTGCAGTGTCAGTTATTGATTTTTTAATGTTATGTTGTGCTGGTTTTGGGTAGTTGAGGTTGAGCAATATCCTTTGTTATGGTGTCTTTTCTGTGAGTATAGTAGCTAGTAGTGCTTGTTTCCCTCCCACTTATTAATACATCAGCCCATAATCGTGCAATCTTCATTTCCATGTGTTTAGGTTCTTCCTTTCAATTTAGTGCTTGGAGCAGTTTTCTGACATTTAGATTAATGCAAACAGTTTTCTGAACTTACCATTTGATGATGCTTGGAATAAATTATTGTAGCTTCTGCATTTTCTCCTGATTTCACCATAATATCTGCTGGATTTGATGCTGCAAGGGGTGATCCTTTGGGATGCTGTGATGTAAGTCTTACCACTTCTGGCTAAGTATAAAAAATTCCTCATTTTCCAATCTGTTTGTGCTAGGAAATTCTGGTCAATTGTTGAAGGTAAGCTAAGAAAATTCATTTGTGAATAAAATAGGAGGTTCCTGTGGATTCCATTAAGTAATTAGAGGTACAGAATTTGTTAGAGAATTGCTTTTTTATTTCTTGCAAGATTTTAGTTTATCTTATTTGAAGGAAGAGAAGAGCAGAAGAAAGTTAAAAATTGGCTATAAGCAAATATGAAATTCATATTGATGTCTAAAGTCCCAGTTCAAAGCGCACTAGGTCTTCTTAGTGTTTTTCATCTTTCAGCTGGGGTAGTGGATAATAGAGTTGCTCGGCTGGACTATCAATTGCATGTTGTGGCCCATGCTGCAGTTTTTCTTTCACTCTTTCAGAACAGTTCCTTTTTTATGGAAATTTCAACTTTTACAAATTTGTCTTTCCCCTTTTCTGATATCAACTAATCAGCAATTTTGTGGCTGCAGGTAACTCCTGCTGGCTATGCACAGATGACAGATATGCTGTATGCTCTATCTGGTGGGAAGCTACTTGTTATACTTGAGGGCGGGTATAGTTACTTTCTTTTACTTATTGCTCTTATTTTCCTCTCTTCTTCCTCTCTTTTTCTATGATATGTTTGTGCTTAAATTGATAACTAATTTGTTTATTGCAGCTACAATTTACGTTCAATATCATCTTCTGCTACTTCAGTGTTTAAGGTAACTTGGAGGATTTCTTGTTGTTGAGATCATTTTCAATTGGGCATTACTATGTGCAGAAGATATGCATAATAAGATTTTATCTTTACTTGATGGTTGGGGTAACTTTTTCTGTTTGTAAATGGTAATAAACTTTGTTACATGGGTCTAAAATGCCAAAATAGGTCTTGTTGGGTGAAAGAACCACATGTGAATTGGGTAGCATTGTCCCATCAAGAGCTGGTTTGCAAACTATTTTTGAAGTCCTGAAGATTCAGATGAACTATTGGCCTTGTCTGGGATCTATTCTCTCAAAACTGCAGTCGCAATGGGGATCATCATCCTGTGTTGAGCTTAAAAAGAGTAAGTTTGTCTTTTCGCCCACATTTGAGTTGAATGCTTTAAATTCGGGCATCTGTTATAATTCAATTTGCTTTTAGGATCTAAACAAGCAAACAAAACTTTCTGCATCTATTAAAGATGAAATCTTCATCTATTTATTTATTTTTTTTTTTTTTTGTTGTGTTTTCGGCTCATACAGAAGGGAGAAAAAAGAGACGTAGGACTGGTGCACCAAAATGGTGGAAATGGGGAAGGAAGAAGCTTTTATATCATTTACTTAATGGACAGTTGCGAAAGAAGAAGAGGTTGTAGGACCGAAGAATACTTGCAGTGATCGTAAGAAATTTTGTAAATCCTAGTTTTCCGGTGTTAACATTTTTAGGATTAGTACTTCTGCCTTAGTTTAGCACTGCTGTATGCCTGTAACCATATATAAATTCCTTGATACATTCTAACCTTATGCAATGACCTACTTTACTACTTTGAGATTTGCTCACATGGTCTATTTTTCCTACAATACTAAACAAATTAGAGGCAGTTGTAAGTTTATTGACGAATGAGAGGGTTTTGGCTTTATTCGCAAAGATTTGCATAAAGACATGCATATCTGAGTTGCAGGTATAATCTTCGCAGCTACAACTACAATTGTAGTGGGATTATATTACTATAAAAAAGCAATCTAAAAATCAAGGAAAGAATTGTCTCGTGTTGACATCTAATGGTGCATTGTTTGAGGTGGAGGCATAGGGTAAGCTACAGGGACATACGGAGGAGGAAGCATCACAGGGGTCCCGACTGCCGATCCCATATGTCCAGCTGGAGCTCCGTATATCCCTAAACCGGGCATATGGTGTGGAGGTTGGGGCCTATGCTTAAATGGTGGTGTCGCAGTATTATTGGTATTAGATTGTTGGCCTGTAATTTGTGTTTGATGA
Source organism: Euphorbia corollata (assembly GCA_948277035.1). Lineage (NCBI taxonomy): Eukaryota > Viridiplantae > Streptophyta > Magnoliopsida > Malpighiales > Euphorbiaceae > Euphorbia > Euphorbia corollata. The sequence goes on from CAOJBI012338521.1 coordinate 10,710, forward strand.
GATGAAACATCACCTCCTCCGCCATTGTTGATACTTGTAATATCATGGATGCTTGATCTTCTTCGATCTCTGTTCATCGAGTTCAAACGAATGAAGTATTTTTGAGCATGGCTTGCTACTTGAGTTGGTGTTCTTGTTATCACAAAGTTCCTTGATATGCTTCTCCAATCCCCTTTTCCAAACTTTTCCAGGCCTAGCAAAAATAATCTGCAATAAAAAAACAAAAAACTCAATTAGCAGCAATATTCAAAAGCTGTTGGTGTCTGTATATCAATGGTGCCAACATTTTATCAAATTTTGTTATTATATACAGTCTCATGATCTTAGTAATGGTAACAAATGCAATAAAATTTTCTTCTTGAAGCTCTATGTTGTCAAGTCTCTTGTGAGCTCTGCTATATCAATAAAACAACTGCTAGATTTCATATTTGGACTGCATAAACAAATCAACTTAATTTGCTTAGGCTCTTTTCTGCATTGAACTGAGTGATTTAATAAAAAGGAAACTGAAATTAAATTTGAAAGCAAGGAATCAAGACTGAAAATGAAGAAGAAAATACAGACCTGTGTTCTTCTTCAGTCCAAGGTATGCCTTTTCTTCTTTCTTGATCAGACCTGGATCCTTTCCCAGATGAATTATGTCCTAATCCTAAGAACCCATTTCCATAATTCAATTTCTTTTCAAGAGAATCTTTGGATGAACAAGATGTTGCTTCTTCTGTTGCATAATTAGGAAGTGGTACATTTCCTGCCTCTATAGCATTAACATCTTCTACTAATAATTGATAGTGTTTTTTCACTTCTTCGATGCTTTTACTAGGCACCTTTGAAGCAATTCTTTCCCATTGCTCTTTAGAATCTTCTTGTTCATCAATCCCATGTGTAGCAATTGCATTCTCAAAGGCTATGTCTTCTTCTTTGCTCCAAGTTGCCATAAGATAGTGAGTGGGTACTGGCTCAATCAATCAAATGATGATAATTTTGAAAGAATATGGTAATGGGTGGTGCATTCAAATTTTCTTGTAATGTGGGCCTTGTTATGTATTACCATGGAAATCGATAACAAAAAATAAAATGGTGTGCGTAGGATAAGAGAGAGGGCATTAACCTATCAATTGACGAGGACCACTTTGTTTTGTATTGTAGGGACTTGATTTTTATGGGTAATTTTTTCACAAAGATTCCAAGTTACCTAGTCTTTTTTTAATCATAGAAGTACTCACAATATCTGGTAAAAGAAATTTATAAAAATCTCAAAGTATTTGTGGCGATAAAATTGTGAATTCAATTTTATACTTGTATTTGATGGTGTCGAGATGGGTAGCGATACATAAATACAATTTGAGTAACTACAATTGATGTATCAGCCTTCTAAGTTAAGATTGGTGCTGGAAATTGATTGACGCTCGTAATTTATCAAGTGAATAGTACTTAAATTGACTTTATGTATCTCATAGCGTAATAAACTAAAAATTAAAAATAATTATAAGTCTGATTAGTACATTTGATTAGAAAATAATTAAACTTATCAAGTGTACAAATTTTATTTTAAACGTGGCAACTTGAATAAAGTCACTGGTTATATCATGAAATATCAACATAATATTAGGTGAAATGTTAAATGCCGCCCGAATTTTATTAGAGACACCCGTGATAATGTCTATTTTGCCCATTTTTTAAAAATTTGGTGAGGGAAGCATTATGGTATAATGCTTGTACCGGTGGCCAGGAGTTTTGTCATAACGCCTGCACTGGTGGCCAGGTGTTAAGGCCAAACGCCTATCCAATGGTGCAGGCATTTTGCATTGGCAAAACGCCTGCACCAGTGGATAGGCGTTTAGCCTTAAACGCTTGGCCACTGACATTAGCATTATGGCAAAATGTCTGGCCACGGGCACATGCATTATGTCAAAACGACTAATCACCGGCATGTTTGTTAAGGCAAAACACTCATGTCGAGAAAATGAAAAAAACGAAAGAAAATGAGGGAATGGGTAAAATCATCAATTGTACCGGTGACACTAATAAAATTCAGGCGGCATTAATTTTCTCATTGGTGGTAAACTAATAATCAACTTTTGAGGGTTGTAATAGTGTAAATACTATAGAAGCTAATGTAGACTGTTTTCCTAATTTAATATGCTTTAACTATAAACTCACAAGCAAAATGAGCTATTTTTTTTAGATGTATTTAATCCGAAGTGCTAGGTCTAAAAGAACAGTTCAACGTGATTGGATATAGATAGCTAAGAAAAAATATATATATATATATATAAACTATGGGAATAGTGTTGGAATGGAGTTTATAGGGTTGAATTTATATATTTTGATAGATGTGGGTATAATATAGGGAAAACAAACAAATACAGAAAAAAGTTAAATATTTTTGAGCTATATTATGTACTTTTTCCTAAACCCATCTTTTTAAAAACCATTTATGATTATACTTGAAACATATATCCAAATTTTAAAACTTTAATTCTCTCCCAAGCCTCTCCTCTCCTCTTCTTTCTCTCCATAGTCGTCGCTCGTCCTCTCCACTTTTCTTCATCTCGTTGCCGCCGTCACCTCTCCTCTTTT
>CAOJBI012339137.1:0-12969 GCA_948277035.1 Euphorbia corollata
AAGTGCATGTCATTTTAAAGATAAAATTAAGACGAAAAAAATATTTCAAAGCGTCGATTCGAAAAAATCAACGGTTTGTGAGATATGGACGTTTGAAGTTACGAAAATCAAATTAAATAGGAAAGAGAAGGTAGTTAAAGGATGTTTGAAAAGTAAAAAAAAAAAGGGTAAAATAAAAAATATAATCTAATAAAATGGTAAAGTTAATAACAATTCCCCTTAATTATAAAAGTAAAAAAATCTAAGATTTTAGGGTATATGGCTATATTACCCTTAATTTTAACTAAATAGAAAAAATAAGCAAAATATATTTAAATTTTAAATATAATTATATTATTTACTTGAAGTTTTTAATATTTAATAACATTTATTCTAGTTAAGTATACAAATTTAATCAAAATAATATAAATTTGACATCAAAATGTATAATAAATAAATAAAATTATTCATCAAGCGAGTTGGGTATTTATATAAAATCAAACTCGATCTATAAAACTTCGGATTTTGACTCTAATAAATTCTTTTATAATTTATATATCCAAACCGACCCTAAAAAGCAGAGGCGACTAGTTATCCAGATTTAAAAAACGCTAGGCGTCAAGCGGGAGATAAGCGGAGTCGGGGTTTAGGCGGAGATTAATCGGGGTCTAAGCGGGGATTAGGTGTTAGTTAACGAGGTTAGGCGTTAATCAATGTAAGGCGAAAATCCTTAAAATAGCGCATAGGTGAGCCTTGGCGGACGTGGGGGATTTTTAAAACAGTTTCCAACCAAATAAGACTAAAAAGGTGATGAAACAAACGGTCGATAAAATGTATGATTTTTATTAAAAATAAATAAATATAATATTACACTGTAGGGCCTGTACCCACATCTAACCGTCACTTCCTTTTTTATTTTTTATTTGTTCCTATAGTCCTAAATAAATAAATAATAAATAAACCCTTTTTCTCTTCAAATTCTGTTGACCCCTTATGTCCCTACCGCCTTTTTCCCCTTTCCCATTCAACGTTCATGTTCCTCTTCCTTCTTCCCTCTATCAATGAAGTCTCATTAATTTGACCTAATTTCCTTCTCTCTCTGTCTTGATTAACCAATCAAAACTGATCCTTTTCAAGCCGAGAGAAGTAGATTGGGGTTTCTTTCATGGGTTGCTTTCTTGCTTGCTTTGGTTCCTCAAAAGATCGCAAACGCATTCGACACAGGCACAAGGTTCAACCTCGGGATAATGTACTTCTCTCCACTCTCTTTCGTTTTTCCGTTCTGTTTGGTTCCCGAGTAAACGCTGGGAAAGGAATTCAGTATCTTTCGTTTGCTCTGGTTTGATTTGGTTCCTACTTTTTTACTTGCCACTTAGAAATCTTCTGAATTAGGGTTTCTGTTTTTGATTTTTTTTTGCAGGGGAATGCGGGTTTCAAACAAGCGCAAGCTCATGTTTTTGTGTCACAGAAGAATCTGGGAATACGTAGCTCTGATCCAGTTTCAGAAATTCGGTTAGTGACCTGAAGTTGAAGGTTTTTTGAGCTCTTTGGTGTGTTTAATTTTAGGTTTTCGTATGATCTGCTGGCTTTTTTTTTTATTTTGACGTATACTTTTGGGGCTTTTGAGTGCAGAGTTAAGTCTGAGAAGCAATTTAGCTTGAGTCCTCGTAAGAAGGTCACTTTCGATTCGAATGTCACTACCTATGAACATGTTTCAGTTCAAAAATCCTTCACTTTGGAGAAAGAAGCTGGAGAAACAGTGGAAAAGGAAGAGAATTCGGCAAAACAAAGGGAAACTCAGTCCTCTTCTGAAGATAGTTTGGTCACTTCAAGCTCAGGTTCTTATCCTTCTAATCATAGATATCAGAATTGTCAAGATAGTGATGATGAATTAGATCATGGAGAAAGTGATGATGATGAGGAAGAGGATGAGGAGGAGGAGGAGGAGGAGGAGGAGGAGGAGGAGGAGGAAGAGGAAGATGGGGTTTTGGAGTACGATGATACTCATGAATATGATGATAAGTTGGGATCAACATGTGTTTCGATTTGCAGTTTGACTGAGAAGGAAGCAAAGCTGAATGCGAATGCTAGATATAGGAGTGCCTATGTGAATTCTGTGTTAAATCCAGTCGAAAATCTCACGCAATGGAAGGCTCTGAAAGCAAAAGGAACACCACGCCTGAACCAGCAGAAAGAGAATCTTATGTTCACCTTCAAGGAAAGGTTCGAGCAGCAACCAAAGAAATCAAACCATGAAATAGCAGTGGATGCTAGCTTGTCTAACTGGCTCGGTTCATCAGAAAGCACACCAGTTAGCATGCCTAGCCCAATAGATTTAGGCATCATTGTTTCCCCTGAGAAAAGCAGCATTTCTGAGGGATCCAATTCCCTGGAAAGCTTTAATGACAGGCCAATTCTAGGCGCATTAACTGTTGAGGAGATAAAGCAGTTTTCTGCTACTTCTTCGCCAAGGAGATCCCCTTCTCACAGCCCTGATGACATGGCTATAATTGGGACAGTTGGAACTCATTGGAATACCGAATACAACCAGAAAGTACCGAGAGGTATATGTTGAGTGAAAGAAATTTAATGGGAATTCTGTTATGATGTTATTTGTTTGCTGGCATTCTACTTACTCCATTTGAGACTAGGTTGGAGAGAGCTTTGAGTGGAACTGGTGCTTGTTAATGTCCAATCATTGTTTTACTGAGCTATACGTTGTTGATTGTATTGTAATTCTTTGATTCATTTGATTGATTGATTGTGAATACAAAATTGAATTCGGTTTGGTTTCTTGTGTCCTTGTATCTCATTCCTCTCAACTTTGTTATCAATACCATATCTCTTTGTATTCCTTGTAATGAAGTCTCAAACAGAAACTTGAACTAAACATCGATTTCCCTTCCCTTCATCACAGATAAACAACAAAATTTCTAAATTCTAAATCTAATCATCAATAATACTGCGACAAACTCGAAAAAATCTCCAGTTACAACCTCAAGAGAGAACAACAACACAGGAAACAACCTCAAAACTGTGGATTTTGATTGACTAGCATTCCACCCCACACTTAAGAATAGGGCCGGTTTGCTTTGGCAAGAAAGGATCAATTCTAACCCAAACAAGCGAAAAGATTGACGCCAGGAGTATAGACCAAAGCACTAAAATAGTAGGAGTCCTGTTTTGCCTTCCCATTAGACCTTTGAGGAAAGGGTAGAGATGAACAATGACCCAAAAAGCGAAAAACAACTTCCCGAACAATGGTCCCCACGAACCATACCCATTATTCAGCATGAATCTCTACAATGCTCATCAGAAGTAACATATAAAAACGCCTCCACTGCAAGAAAGTTGTAGGATATTAATGATTGTCCAAAGCACAAGACAAAAGAAAAGCAATTCAATTTCTGAAGTTAAAGTAAATCCAAAAATTTGACAATTGTTTGAAGCTCCCCTTCACATAGAATCTGTACATAAGCGCTTTTATTACCAACCTCTGCTTTCTAATTACGTTAATTGTTTGTTGAAGGAGCAATCAACAGGACTAAAATGCGACACCAGCAATAGTTGCACTTATACTATCACTCTCACTCCAGCATACATGTGGCTTAATCTGAAACTTATCTTTCCCTTGTCAACCACATTTGATAGATTCAAATGCCTTATCAGTATCTCCTATAGTGTAGTACTTGATAAGTATTTGAAATGGATCATGATCAATTGTAACACCGGAATTCTGTAATTTGGAGAAAAATTCATTTGCATCCCAAATGATTCAAAACTATCTTACTTTAAGTCCTTGATTATCAGAATTCATATCTAAATAATTTACTAATGATCCAATCTAATAGAAAACTATTGGATATACATGGTTGATATCTAAATCTATGTAGTAGATATATGTCTACATATGTCTATTACACATTTGTTGCAACTATATATATTACACATATATTAGACCTCTAATACATATATAACATAGATTAAAAAGACCTAATAGAAAATACAATCAGTGATTACCTTGCAAATAAGCATGAAATAGAATCTTCGAATCTTCTTTCTAATCAGATTAGCTTCAAGCTTTCAATTATATTTCGTTTCATATCACAAAAAATTGAGGAATTCAGAATCATAACACCAAGGAAACTGAGATCAACAAAACTGTAAACATTAGTCTAAGAACCATTAACATGAACTAAAATAGAGATCTCCTCCATTATTCTGAATGATATAGCAAAATGTAAAACGAAATTTGGATGAGAATAACACAACAAGTATGAATAACAAGAATAAAATAGGAATTTCAACTAACTTTGAATTGGGATCCACATGAATGACAGAAGCAGGAATCTTAGGCAAAAGTAGAGGCGCTTCTGGAGCAAGTAGCAACAGAAGGGCAAACCAAATTCCATGGCTGGGAAAGATCAAAATGCAGAAAAGGTATGGTTTATTATTAAGATATAGTCGATTTTCATGAGGAAATCGCGATGAGATCTTGGAATTGATCGAGAAAAATCGCTTGAAGAAATCACAAACGCGAAACTGAATGAAAGAGGAGAAGAACGTTGAATAAGTTTTGTTGTACCGTGTACCTATAATTAGGAACGAGTGATATGCAATTAGCCAAGCTCGGGCAGAAAATATTTTAGCAAATGAAACTATCATGTAACCAGCCTGAAAAGTAATGAGTTCGAGCTCAATTAATTATTAGTCGTATTTGTGTAATATTTGTCAAAAAAGTAATTAGAAACATCAATATTATAAAATGACAACCTGCCAACATTTTAAATCTTCCTGTTGGAGATTTGCTCATCTCTTACTATACCTCATTATCATTTTTAAAAAAGAAACAATTTTGGTACAAGAAACATGATAAAGCACTTGTTTTTGCCATATATTAAGGGTCATTCTGCCATCTTCAGTTCTATACGTTTTTAAATTCATTACTGAGTGAAAACATCACAAATTATCAAGATGTACTTGGCATACAATCTGTCAGTTTACAGTTTTTAACCACTGCTCAAAATCTCCTTCAATGGTGAAGTTTCAGAAACAGATTAAAATGGCAAAGGCAAGTATATGAAAGATATTAAAGCCAGACTAGGACAAGACTAAACATTCCAGATTTCCAGGCACTGATTTCCCGAGTAGTGCAATTTATTCGGTGTAATAATAGGACAACAACGCTAAATGCGCTTCTGGTCTCCCTTCAAGAACAGCCGGTTGAAGACAACGCTAACCACCATCAAAACTTTCTTTTTCCACCTAATTTTATAGTCTAGATAAAGATCTATGTCGGAATTGCAAGTAAATTAAGACGTTAAAAGAAGAGACCCTCGAATTGAAGATTGAATATCTTTTTCGATTCGGTCTCACCTTGCCAGAGGGCTTAATCTGTTCTTGCTCGTTTAGCAGATTGTGGACTCGACACGCTATTATCTTGCTCAAGTTTATGAGAATCTTCAACAGGATGAGTAGGCTTTTGATTCTCATTTGGATTTTCCAATGCAGAATCGGAAAAGTCCGTGTCAGTTTTTGTCTTGCCATTGTTCGCCTCAGAGGCCTCTGTTCCATTTTTGCCAGCGGGGGAATCTTGCATTATATCGGAAGATGGCACAGAAGGGTTCTCCAAAGCAGATGAGGTGACATCACCCGATTTGTATTGCTTGTCAAACATTTTTTGGAGGTACCTCCCTTGTTCTTCTATTCGTAACTGTAAATTCCGTTGGATCTGCAATGAGAATATCAGTAAACTACATATGTTCACCAATGAATATTGTAATTCTCTCACTACATACTTCTAACTTGTTAAGTTCTGATAAGAATGTTGGATTTCTCAGATGATAATCAAACCTCGAGAAATATTTTATCAGAAAAAAGAAATATTTATTTAACTCTGACGAAAATATTATTTGGACAACATCATCCCACATAATAATAACCATTATAAGAGGAACCAAAAAGTTGTGCTTGATTATATTTAAAGAGGGTGCATCAAATGAGGCAGAAATTAGTACCTCAAGCTGTTCATGCAGCCGCTTTTGAACTTCCATCTGAAGTCGAAGAGCTTCAGTTATCTCGATACCCCTGTTTTACAAATCAAAAGAGCTAGTTTGAGCACGTGAAGTTGATAATCTCATGATTCACATAGAGTTGATTCAGTTATCTCAATGCCCCTATTTAATTTATAAATGAATTAAGAATTGATTCTCGATATAAAGCATTTCAATAGTATAGTCACTTAGTCAGTTTGCAATCCACAAACTTGATATCCTTACCGATTTTCTCCATGTCCGTACCAGATAACTGATACTCAATGATAAAACGCTCAAGTATCTCTTAACCACAACGGCCAACAAAAAAGCAATTGTGTTTCTTTTATCCAACAGGAAAAGTCTATAACAATAAACCCAAGACAAGGACTCAATCCTCCGAATATGAGAAATGAGAAAACAATTATTTTCAAATAGATACAAATCCAAGTAAAACATTGGCTTACGTTTTCAAGTCCAGAGAAGATATTTCTTCCAATGGAGTCAATCTTTTCTCTGAGGACCCTGCGAGCATACATGGCATCCCATCAAACAATTAACTCTGTAAGTAAGTAAGCGATCATTTTGGTAACAAAGTAAGAAATCTAGAAAAACTAAAAACAACCAGCATTAGACTCTGCTGAGGGAAAGGAAGATTCTGGAAGTTAAGAAGATCATAGTGATAAGTCTAACAAGAAAATTGAACGATTTTGTGATCCAACTTCAACATATAATTTTCGATGTATAAAAATTTAAACCTAGGCGAGATTATATGAGGCAGTCTTTCAGATTAGCTAAATTTAAACAACTCGAGTGTCACACCATGACTGAGACAGTTCAAAATCTTGCTTCCTTTTTTAATTCATTTCCTTTTTGTTCTTCACTCATCTCTCCGATAAATGCAATTTGAAGAAAGATCATGGTGAATATCCCATCTGAACTGTTCACAATTCAACTTGATAATCTCTTTCCTGTATACTGTACACATAGCAATATACTCGATTATTCTTGCTCCCATGAAAGAAGTAATCATATGCATCTGCAACCCTTAGTTCGTTATCAATATAGATAAGCCTCTATTTGTAAACGCAGATCCGAGACATTACCTCATGTGTTTGATATTACTAGTTCACTATGTCAATTAACATCTTTATGACAAAATAAATTTCAAGGAAATCAATTCAATGTTCAAACATAAAAAGAAGCAAGATTTTTAACCCAAACACGGTGACTATGGAATCCACGATACAATGTAGTCAATAATAATAACGGTAATATAGAGTATAGAGCACAAGACAACAACCAACCACCAAATTAATGATACTAGTGATGGGAATGCTACTATTCATTTTCAATTGTGCAATTATTGATGTGTAAAAAGAAGTTTAGATTTTTTATTGCTACAACTGTGTATTACAAAGTCTGACTCATGTAGTTTAGAGTCGCTAATTGACAGCATTGTATTTAAGGAACAAAGGAAAGAAAAAAAACAGTGTTTCAAAACATGACATGAGTGTCCTTCATAACTAGATCACGCAGCCAAATCACACATACTCCAGAAATTAAAACGGATACAGTCAAGATAGAAAATACCAGGGTATCAATTCATGACTTAGATCACGCAAAAGGATACAAATTTAACAATACCCAACATTATATTCACATTTTTTGTGGGAAGGAATGATTGGATTGAGACACAAATGGCAGTGCCAATAAAACAGGTGACATACAATTAATAAACAACAACATGGAAATAACAATTCCTTTTTTATATTGTACGAGTTAAGGTTATGACCATGACCATGATAGATCATAGATGACGCGCAAAAAAAAAAAAAGTAGCATCCGCTTCACTGCACATTTTTAAGCCCCAATGAGAAAAGCAAATATTTCAAACTAATTGTCATGTACCTTCAGATGAATCTGGTCTGTATCTGGCTGTCCTATATTTCTGAAATTCAAGAAGCCCAGTTTCTAGTTAAGGAGGGAAAGCATAATAATCTAAACTCACTGCTACACACATGAAGAGATGTTATTGCATAAGAACACGTTTGACCAAAAAGAGATACAATACCTGTAGGTGGCTTTTCACATGATAAATAGTCAAGCCTTCAACCTTCATAAGCTTCAGTACGCCTTTAGGAGTAGCTCCTGCACACCAAACAAAAAATATGCATATCAAGAAACGAAAGCCATTCAAATTTCTGTAAACAAGGTAAAAGAAGCTGTGTAAGTTTCATACTTTCGCTACCACCAAGGTAATTAACAGCTTCTACAAAGGCTTCATGAAGCTCAGGAGACCAGCGCATTCGTTGCTTAGATGAGCCACTATTAGCTGAAGAGGCTGGAAGCTGTTGAAGAGGTGTTGGCATATTTGAAGATGGTTGTGACACCTGGCAGGCCATCTGAAGCAACAAGATGAGAGCAGGTAAGCACACAAAAAGATGACTTAAACTCTTTATTATATGAGAAGACCCCAACCTTTGGTTCCATGTCTGAAACACTGGTATCAACCAGAAGCTCATTCCAATTAGATGTCAAAGGATCATCGTCAGAAAGTAACTGATCTGCCCATTCATGCCAATCATTCCTTTTACTAAATTCCTCAGATGCTACGACACCACTACATATATTGTTTTCTGCTTGATTAATTTGAACAGGACTACTAACAGGGAAATCAAGGAAACCAGGAAGTGAATCAGGGCTCCATGAAGACTGAGGCAATTCTGATGGCAAAGTTGATGCATTTGTCGATGCTTGAGAAAAAAAAGGAGCATTCGAAGGATATTTCTCTTGGGGGCGAAGGGATGAGTACTGAAGATCTGATGAAAAGCTCGCAGATGATGAGAATATGTGACCAACTACTCCTCCACAGTTTGAGGACAGATGGTTTGCTTGGATAAGAGGCCTTTTTGTCAACCCCTTTTCCATTGAACCGTGTTGAGGACCTGTAAACTTTGGGTTTACCCCTTCTAAAGAAGTTGGAAGGGCTGGTAAAGATGAAGACAGTGCTCCAGAGACCCTCGAGTTACTCAGCTGATTTGCACTTGAGCTATGCATGGATATAGCAGGACGAGACTCCATAGTTTTCCTTATATCAAAACAATTAATAGCTAGCCATTATTTTAAAAAGAGCATTCAACAAAAGATCTTTTGTTGCAAGAATCTAAAATTTCTCAATAAAATGGCCCATAGTCATCAACCCTCAAATTCCAAAATCATGTTATTTTGGTGCGAAGTACAATGAATCAAGGTAAGAATTTACATGCTTGGATAATAAAAATCTTATCAAACCAAAAATGCATCCTATAACATATTTCTCCAATGAGGTTTTTTTCTTCAAAATTGTCTCACAAAGTAAGAAAACTAAACAAAGAAATGGAAAAACCCAAGAGTTCGATTCATAATTATATATTCACATCACAAAGTCAATTTTCAGAAAATGAAATCTATAGAAGCCAAGGTAATGGCAGAAGAGAATTCCGCAGAATAATGCAAGAAAACTAGGGTTCACAAACTAAAGATTGCATTTTGAGCTGAGACATGAACGAGAACAGCAGATAAACTATTCTTGCTTCAAACTGTCTTTCCCAGTACACTATTGCCAAGACCTACAGTTATAACAATAAATGAATGAAATTACTTCTATATTAATGGATGAAAGCGGAGCATCCTAGATATTAAGCATCACCATAGCTTCAAAAACTGATGAGCTATCTGGTCTTTCGCATGAATGGAAACAGAAAATCAAGGAGTTCTTGACCATCCTAAATAGTTTATTTGTAGCTAAAAATCTCTACTTCATTAATTTCCAAGCATAACAAAACAGTTGTTAATGACCTTTGCAAAATCTACAATGACCCACTTCCATGGTCATTTAATTCCTATCATATATTCATTAAATTTAGCTCAACGCAGCTACATCAAGGGTCCACAAAGCAAATTTAGTTTGCTAAGAGAAACTTTGAAATTGCAGTTAGTAAGCTCCAGAAAATATTAAATTCAAAAAGAATTAAAATCGACTATTTATCCAATCAACGGTCTTAACAAAGTAATCCAATTGAAGTTAAACCTCTAAACGATCAAAAAGCATCGCAGTTCAAGTAAATACAAAATGGGGAATTCGACAAACAGAATAAATCTAAAAAATTTATCAAACGATGAGCTGAAAAGGGGAATCAAATTCAAAAATTGAGTAAATAATCTTACAGAAAACTTCATACAATTCGAAAAAAATGGGTATAGCAGAGGGCAGGGAATCGCGATTCAGGACTAAGAGGAAACGGAAGTTGAGAGTATTCCGACGCCGGCGCGCCAAAGAATAGAACGGTAAGCAGTGGATTGTGCTCCCCCCCTGGTCCCTCTTTTGGAGCCCCCAGCGTTAATATGGAATTACTACGCGCTTAAGGGAGCGCGTGGGCGAGAAGCACAAGAGAGAAGTGGAAAACACACGTGTGGCGCAGAGTATAAGATTGGTAAGTGGTGATTCTCTGAGAGTTGCACGTGCGTTTTTAGAATAAAAGGAAAATCGGGTCATTTGACTACATTCACCCACTTTCTACTATATGTATAGGTCATGTATGTGATTCAAGTGTATAATGTCTTAGCCTCCAAATATGGTTAAATACATAGTTTGTCCCTTAAACTTATCCCCATAAATCAAGTATCCCCCTGAATTTTGAAAAGCACCCGGTTACCCCCTGAACTTATAAAAATACATCGGTTAACCCCCTCAACTTGTAAAAAAACACCAATTTGCCCCTTGATTGCCACGTGTCAACTTCTCGTTGAGGGAGAAAAATGAAAATTTTGAAAAGTCAAACCAACCAGAATATGACACGTGACATCTAGGGGGCATATTGATGTTTTTTACAAGTTAAAGGGGTAACCGTGTGCTTTTCAAAGTTCAGAGGGCACTTAATTTATTGAGACAAGTTCAGGGGGTAAACTATGTATTAGGCCCTCCAAATATCACATACTCTGGTCTCTATACGAAAAGCGCGACATGTATATATATTTTCATTTGTTAAAATTACTATAACATCTTCAATTTTAACCAAATACATTAATCTTTTCTTATATTTTATAAATATTCACTTGTCTGAGTTATTGTACTTGAGTTCTGCACTCGGCGTAGCCTAAAACAAATCAATTCGTATTGAATAAAAATACCACGTAAAATTAATGAAACACACAATAATATAACTTATATTAAGTTACTTCTATGAAATCTGCGATTACAAAAATTAATTTCTTTTTCTGCTCTTTTAAATGTAGCCGCTTTCAAAAAAATTATATTTAACGTATATTTTTAATTCTAATATATGATATATACAAGGCTTTTTTTTCATTAACATATATAATATTTAAAATTTTCATAAAATAGTAGAGCATAGAGATAAGTTAAACAACATAGTTGTATTTGATCAAATTAATAAAAGAAAATTATACTATTTAACCAAAACCAAATGAAAGATGTGTAGTGAACTTTAATCCAACATGGTTTTCAAAACCAGTCCTATTGGCATATCATAACTTAAAATCAACAAACTATTCTCCAAAGATTTTTTCAAACAAGAAAAAAACCACTATCCTGCGAAGATATTTAAACTTCTCAAAAACAAATGAAAGATACATGTTCTATTCCAACGTTGTTTTATTGTATTTCACAAACCAAGCAACACAATACTGAGTTATGAAACATGATACATGGAGTTGGGCAATTTGAAAGTCCTTTTAACAAAAGGGAGACCTGTAATACTACTCCATTGATCTCCAACAATTCCCCATATGCGATACCCTTCCTCCATCAACCTTTTTCTTGCTCTAGCTTTGTATTCTTGTACACTTATCGAATTGTCTTCATCAACCCTGTAACATGCATTTTGGTACAATTTACATCCATTAGAATAGGATCAGCCATTGACTATTGTCAGCTTGGAAATCGGATCATCTTCCTTTCAACTTATAATTCATTTTGTATCCGTAAACCTAGCTACTTATAATTTGAAAATAACAAATGACAATTCTTGCAAGAAAATTACAATCCAGAATGCTTGCAAGGGAAAGAAATTATCGTAACTGCATATTATAAATTACGTTGAAATAAGTTAAGTTTAGTTCTACATACCTACTTATAAGTTATAAATAACAAAGACTTAGATAAATATTCAAACACAATAGCATGATCTTGCAAGGTACAATCCGAAACCCTTTCTTGGGAAAGAAATTCCCTTGCAATCTTGCTTATCTGCAACGGATTTTGGGAAGTCGCTGCTAGCAAAAATTATTAAAACTAAAATATTATAGTATAACAACATGGAAAATTGCATGTCATATAATTCTCTTGCAAGGATTTGATGGGAAATGAGGGATTTTGCAAGGATTTTATAGTGTTTCAATAACTATTCATTAGCAACCAACAAGTTGGCACAACATTAATGAACTGTCGAATCACACAAAACTCGATTAAGATCGATAGAGAAATAAGAATATGTATATATACCTTAAAATGAGAAGAGACCAACCATGAAATCCAGCATTGATAAGGTTATTCGAAGTAAAAAATCTTAAGCATTCAGGTCTTGAAGAAATAATAAAAATCTTGAAACCAGTATCCCTAAGTTCATTAAAGAAATACAAGCTTTGCTCTAAAGCAGGTGCTCTTCCTTCCATCATCCACTCTTCTAGTGAGCTTCTATTCAATATCTCTCCCCTGCAATACATCACACTTCAAACTAGTTAGGTGATAGTGCAAGATATAGAACAGCACACGGTTCAAATGGGGTAGCACCACCAAACGCCTATTGTCACTTTGAATTTACAAAAGTTCCAGTTTTTATAGTGAGCTTGATAACCATTTTGCGCCTTATTGTGAGTGGACTTTTTATTGGATTTGCATTAGGTCGGACAAAGATGATTATGCGGTTTAGTTAATCCAAAATGAGGAGCTGATACA
>CAOJBI012343730.1:0-11073 GCA_948277035.1 Euphorbia corollata
GTTCCTTCATAGGTCACTTCCAGCTTTCTCCATATCTCCTGTGCACTTTCACACCCTGAGATTTTATTGTACTCTGCAGCATCTAAAGCACAATGTAAGAAGTTAATTGCAGCTGCATTATTCTGCAATTTTTTTATATCAGAGTCATCATAATCATCTTCTGGTTTGACAGACTCAACTCCTCCAACAGTCACAGTGGGTTTATACGGCCCATTAGCAATGGCTAACCAAGCGTACATGTTCTGTGACTGGATGAAATTTTTCATCCTGTTTTTCCAGAAAGTGTAGTTCTGTCCAAAGAACAGTGGAGGTCTAGACACAGATAAGCCTTCTGGCAGTATCTGAGTGGACTGATTTCCAGGCAAATATCTAATGCTATTTTCACCCATGATTCAGATCTTTATCTCAAAGAACGTTGGTTCTTATTTGTATGAGACCTGCTCTGATACCACTTGTTGGACCTTTTGAACAAGATATGAGCAATGGGCTATATTTCGATAAAAAAATATCAAGCTACCATATTACAAGAACCAACACAGATAATTGGAAGGTCACCTGAGCTTGCGCACTCATCTGATCTACAAGAAGTTCCGATATAAAAATTCTTGGGAGAGGGCCATCAACACCACTACCAATATCCGGAAGCGGAACACCGGGAGGCGAAAACCAGAAGGCTTTCAATTTTTTGGCAGCAAAACTTAGCTCCTCCTGCCGTGTATATCCATAATCCAAGAAAATAGTCGCCATGGAATCAATTCCATGACCATTAACCTAAGAAAATCCAAATCAGAATAGTACAGAAAACGTAACTACTCCTAAAATCAACTCAAAATTATTGATTATCAGCATTAAACCCCAAAGGTCCGGAAGGCAAGATGATCGTAGCATATTCGTTCACCATCGGTAGACTGAACGAGCTCTAAGACTGCTTTGGCGGTGGGATTCCTGTTCAAGTAAACCCTCTCCATACCCCGCAGCACACTCCTGAAAAACGAGTCATCTCCTAGCAATCAGATGGATGAAGAAAAAGGAAGAAAAAATGGGAGCAAGCAAGAATAAGAGAAGTTAGATTAGAAGCAAAAGAAAAGGCACCGGAAAAATGGATTTAGCGGATGCATAATCCGATTAAGAAGCAGAGACGACGGAGCGCGGTTGAAATTGAAAGGAAGAAGAGGAGGAAACGGAGCGAATTGATGGGAAGCAAAGAGAGGGATTGTTGCACTGGCAGATGAAAATGTGACACTGATGATGAACTACCTATCGTTTAGTTAATACTTAATATTGTGAAATGATACAGTGTACATTTGTGATATGGATGGCACGTTTCGCTCCTTTAACTTTCCATTTTATACCGTTAACGTAACGCCTCCATTTACCTTTCAAAGAGTTTCTGCCTTAGGATTGTGGGCTATCACCAAGCTGCTTGGGCGAAGTTTGGTTTAGTTTAAAAAAAGTTTATAAATCAAAAAATCGAACTGTAAGTAATTTGGTTTAGTTTGGTTTTAAACAAAAAAAATAGTATTTTATATTTGATTTTTTTAAAATATGGAATGATAAAAATCAATATAAATTATATATTGTAAATTTGAAAAAGAATATAACTTTAAAGCGACAGATGCAAATTAGGCAGTAAAAAAAATTAACAAAATTAAATAAATTTTATTTTTATTAATTCGGTTCTGTTTTCTATTTTTTGAGTTTATAATAAAAAACTGAACCGAATAGAATACTTTTAACAAAAAGTATATCAATCAAAAATCAAATCAAATAACTTTGATTCGATTCAGTTTAATTTGATTTATTTTTTTTCTCAGACCAAGTTACTAGTTGAATAAATTTAGGATTGATACGTACATGTAAAAAGAATAAATAAGTAACCACTTAAAGGAAAAGTAACGAAGAAACTAATCAATGAAGTAAAAACATACGAATTAAATACTACGCATGTTTATGTCAGTTTCTTCTTCATAAAAAATTACTCTTCACCATTTTTAATATATATGATTTTAATATATATGATTTGAGAATTTTTCAATTAGTATTAAGATTATATTAATTAAAATAATAAATGTATTTATTTAATTTCATGACAATTGCTCTTTTGGAATAATAAGGATTGGTAATTTTATTTTTATATTATTTTTAATGTGACATCGTACGTTGAAATTGAAAACGATATAATCTGAATTTATTAAATAAAACTGGAGGTAGCAGCAAACAAGAACAAGGTTTTGTTTTTCTCGCCCATTTTCCTAGAAATTGCGACCTCTTGAGCGTTTCATTTCATTCCACGCCTCTTTAAATTCTCTACTCTTTATATTCTCTCCGCTTCTCTGCTTCTCACTTCAGATTTTCATAGGTAAGCGATCGATTTTCATGCTCTTTTCTCTAAGATTGCTTCCAATTTACCATAATTACGGTTTGAATTTGTAAATCTTGGTTATGATGTCAGAATATGATCTGTTTTAATTGTTATTTATACTATTTATCGGATAATTCTCTAATGTATTATCATAATTTCTTTGATAAGTATTCAATATTCTTAGTGGAATTTTCAATTATAAATTATTAGGTGTGTTGCTGTGATATTAACATTGATATTTCTATTTGATATTTATTGTTGACTTATCCTGCCTGGAATTAAATTGCTGTTTATTTTTATTATTATTGGCAATTTCTAGTGGGGGATATGGTTTCTTGCCAATACTTTTCTATGCGTCACTACCTTTGCCAAAACTATGTTCTTTTCACATTCTAATTCATCTTCTATAAATAAATGGATTTTTTTTTGTTTCGTCGTTTAAGACTTCCACCTAGTATCTCGCTGATTTTTGGTTCTACAGAAAGGTATTTTTTTGTTCTTTTTCAGGAAGTGCTGATTTTAAATATATAATTTGGCTATTTTAAACTGTGCCTGATTATTGTTAACTGATATATGAGTCTACTGAGGTTCTTGCTGGAATTTTCACCGGACGATTGTTTTTGCTTATGCTATTAAAATTGCACAATATCCTTGCCTTTTTTTTTTTGCTGTTTATGGTAGGTTAGAGTTTCAGGGTTCTTTATGAGTTGTTGCTGGTTATATTTTGGCAAACTTCATTTTGAAGATCTTTTTTTTTTTTTAAATATAGATCTGCTGCATTTATTCTCCATTCAGATGCTTAAGACAGCAAGTGATTTGAAATTAATCTGAACCTACGTTATTAATTTCATGTCTCAATGTAAGAAAGGCGTTGCAAACGGTTTGAATTTTACCTGAAGCTTCAATTATTAATTGATTTCCATCTCACTAGCTGACCAAATATGCATGACTTTCTCTATAAATGTCATTAGCAATAGTGTGGGTTTTGCATCCTGCAATTAACATAGAAAGTTGTCCTGAGAGAGAGTATTTCTTAGGGAGAGTTACAGAGAATTAAGATTGGCAGGTAGTTTCTTTATTCTGTTGTGTGAATTTTCTCTTAATTGAGCATTATCCTAATAATAAGAATAAGATTTCTCTCTTTTGTTCAAGCTTAATGCCTTGGTTTTCGGGTGGTTTGGTTTTGTGTTCTTGTTTTGGAGTAGTTTATTTATTAGATTCTTAGAATGACAAGGACACAATTTAAAATAGACTTTGGATTTGTCACAATTCTGTCAGGTCTAAGGTCGCCTGACTGAGATGCCGATGATCGGAAAGTGTAATAGAAGAGAATAAGGGGGTAAGAAGAGAGAGTAGGGAAAGTTAGAGAGGAGAAAGAGACGAAAGAGAATAATTTTGATTGTATTATTCATTAATTGATTATTCCATAGATCGCTTTTGTATTTATACTAAATGTCTAATAACACTAACTAACAATACTAACAACCTGCCGCATCAGCTGCCACTCTCTAGACCTAACAAATTCGCAGTGGTGTCTTGTAGAGATAGTTCATATCAATTTGTGTGAAAGATAAATATATTGATGATTGGTCTGTGTATTCTTTGCACAGTTCTTCATTCTTTCTATTTAGATCTCCTGATTATTCGTATGTTTGTATCATTAATTTGAAAACTATTTCAAAAATGCCGTGTCTTAATTTCCATGAGGAATGGGAAAGATTTAAGCATCTAAATTTTCAGAATGATTGAAAATCTGTTCTAATCTGAATTATGATGGCACTTATCAGAAAATGGGACAAGTTCTTGGTTGCGTTCAAGTGGACCAGTCAACTGTAGCAATTAAGGAAACATTTGGGAAGTTTGATGATGTGCTTGAGCCTGGTTGTCACTGTTTGCCTTGGTGTTTAGGAAGACAGATAGCTGGTCACCTTTCCTTGCGCGTGCAGCAACTAGATGTTCGATGTGAAACAAAAACCAAGGTAAGTTACCTTCATAATTACTGTAGTACCTTAAGATTAGTTAATACTGCCACACAGGAAGATGCAAATTTTGCAGTACACTAATATCTTATTTTGAGTAATAAAATTGTTCTGAACTGTTTGAGGATTAAACTTTGAATTTATAAGCTCCTATCTTTGCTCACAGGATAATGTTTTTGTTACTGTGGTTGCTTCTGTCCAATACCGGGCTCTGGCTGGATCGGCTGCAGATGCTTTTTATAAGCTCAGCAATACTAGAGAACAGATCCAAGCTTATGTCTTTGATGGTATGGAACTATGGATGTTTAATTTAGCTTTAGATGTCGAACTTAAATATGAATTTCATGTCTATTAGTTTCTTTCCAGGTTCTGATCGGGTATCCAGTCATATCTCTGGCTGATCTAGTTGGGATGGATTGTTTTCCTTGAATTTCAGTTGTTGATAGTTAAAACTTTACCATTGTGAGACTCATACTTTGTGTTGCTTCTCCTAGTTATTAGGGCAAGTGTTCCCAAGTTGGATTTGGATTCAACCTTTGAACAGAAGAATGACATAGCAAAAGCTGTTGAACAGGAACTCGAGAAGGTACTTTTCATTATGCTTTTAAGAAGTCAAATTTATTGTCGAATCACATTCTCGTCATCCTCTATGACATATCAATTATTCCATATATGTAGGCCATGTCACACTACGGATATGAGATAGTTCAGACTCTGATAGTAGACATTGAACCAGATGAACATGTGAAGAGGGCGATGAATGAGATTAATGCAGGTCTGGCATACTATCCATTTACTCATATAATATGGATTTTAGCATCTGAATTTGTTCAAATTCTCTGATGTAAACAACAGCTGCTAGAATGAGGGTGGCAGCCAATGAGAAGGCTGAAGCAGAGAAGATTCTACAGATTAAGCGAGCTGAGGGAGATGCAGAGTCGAAATATCTGGCAGGGCTTGGTATAGCCAGGCAACGTCAGGCTATTGTGGATGGGCTGAGAGACAGTGTACTAGCATTTTCGGAGAATGTGCCAGGAACCAGTTCCAAGGATGTGATGGACATGGTTCTGGTGACTCAGTATTTTGACACAATGAAGGAGATTGGTGCATCCTCAAAATCAAACTCTGTTTTTATTCCCCATGGACCTGGTGCTGTTAGGGATGTTGCCACGCAGATAAGGGAGGGTCTTCTTCAGGCCAGTGCGGTTCATTAGTCCTGC
This sequence comes from Euphorbia corollata, assembly GCA_948277035.1. Classification (NCBI taxonomy): domain Eukaryota; kingdom Viridiplantae; phylum Streptophyta; class Magnoliopsida; order Malpighiales; family Euphorbiaceae; genus Euphorbia; species Euphorbia corollata. The sequence continues at coordinate 5,562 of CAOJBI012343730.1, forward strand.
AATATCCTACGCAGTAAGTGGACTTCAAAGATTGTGTTCATTATGAATTCGGTTGTCTATTATGCTATTTGATCTTTAATTCTCTTGTATATGTTACGTATAGTTCTTGAGAGCTCTTTGCCTAAATGAAATATTGGTTATTAATACTAAATGAATTTGTGCTTGTGGTAATTTCTATTAAGGTGTTTCTGAAATATTGGTAGTTAGTCACCACTCACTACTGATGTTTGTACTAATAAATTGGGTTTTGGAAAGCAGCTGCTCCACTTGATAATTCACTATATGAAGCCACAATTTGAGCCACTAAAATTCAAAATCTATGATTTATATTATATAACATGTAGGAAGCCATTCCATCAAAAAAAAAAAATGTAGGAAGCCACCATTTCAGCACAAAGCACAGCTCCGTTATATAACATTTTATTTCATGTCATTTATATTTGTCCCGTCGGGAAAAAGGTAGAATGACATTGACAAGTGTGCATTGATTTACTTGGAGAATGCGGTGCATAAGATCAATTAATTTCTGAAAAATCATCGCTTTTTACCTAAGGTTATCGAAATCACATCGACAGTCCATACCATAGTACACATTTTTGTGGTTTTTAGGCTAAAATATTTTGTAAGCTTGCAATTAGTTTCTCAATTATAGGAACCTATCTATACATTTTAAAAATTTATGTTTTTTTGTATGAAATTTAAACTGCAGCTTACAGTACTTAACCGCTATTTTCCTGAACATGTGAGAAATGGTTTATAATATTTTTATAAAACTATGAGAAACTAGTTTTACTTTGTCGAGCAAGCCAAATACATTGGAAGTAAAATATCTGAGCATTCAAACAAGGATCACCTGCTATGCATCATACAGCCAAGCAAGAAACCATTCTAAGACCGCAGCATTGAGGAATTATGAATGTAACTCGATGAGTCAGCATCTTTCACTATCTTCAGCCACAAAATGGCATAACGATATTCCACGTAAAGGTAAATGATCGAATCAATCAATTAGGGTCTTTGCTCTGCTGTAACTTCATGACCACAAGGGATCAATTCAGAACTATAATCCCAGATCATCGTAGTCCACACCAAACTCATCACAAATTAGTGAAATTTGCAGGTGAAGAACTTTGAAAACAAGAGTATCACTGGCTCACTGCCACTCAAAAGAATAATCCTTTGGCAGTAACTTTGCTCAAAATCAGGTATACCCCATATTAAGGGCAATGCAAAATCCGAATTCAACAAATTGAATATGGCTCCTGAAGCCGACAAAAACTATTTTCTACATGCTATATCCACCAGAGATCCAATACTGTAACAGAAAGTGATTATTTGTATTTCCAAGGAAATAAAAAGTGAGCATCATTTGTTTTTTCCTCTTATTGCTCTCCGATTGCTAGGAAAAAGCTTCTGGTGAGACCCCAAAATCTAGGGCTTGAGAGCCAAGGCCAATCCGATCTTAGCACTCTTCTCAATAGCTCTAGTGTCAACCTCTCCAGAGATGGTGAAAAGTGACTTAGTGCGCCACTGATGCTGGATGAGAGCACTTGCTTTCCCAAAGCTGTTCACTCGAGCCTTAACACTGGTCAAGGGATCGAGTGCATGTTGTGTACCAATAGTTAACGTATTCTCGTTACTTGAAAAGCTGTGTGTCAGCTCAGCACCAACAGCTGTATTGGTTAATGGACTCACTGTATGGTAATAAGAAGCATTGAGGGTATCCCCTTTGTCATCCCTGCAAACATTTCACCAGATGATAGCCAGTGAGCCAAAAACAGGTGTACCAAATACATAATGGAACCATACACAAATATCAACTTCAAATCTGTTTAAAATGCTATTATATGCTTCAAATGTTAAGCTTTATTACAAACAAGGGAAAGGTATGATAATTGCATCACATCATGCTTGCCTCAACAGCTAAAAACATATTAAGAAACTTACTACCACACTAACGATTTAACCTCTACAGAATATTTTTTTTAAAAAAAAAATTGCCTCATTTGGGCTTACAATAATAACAAAGGAAAACCTTATCCCCACCCCACCCGAATGTGGACTCGAACCTGTGACCTCTAGGATCACAGCTTCATATCTTAACCAACTAGGCTAAGACATTTGCCACAACCTCTACAGAATATGGTATAAATGAAAGCTGTCAACATTTTTGCCCAAGGAACAACTTACAGTGTCAAGGCAGCGATAAGATCACCAGCGTTATAGCTCAATCCAGCATTTAATTTGGTGAAGTCCCCACTGGCGGTATCAAAAGAAAGATCTGTCCCAATAGCAAAAGAATTTTTCCCAACCACACCTGAGAAGTTAACAATAGGATTGGCTGTGAATCCAATACCAGTGCTTATTCCAGCATAATCATGCTGGTACTGGAGTTCCACCTGTTCAAGTAATCAAAAGTGAGGAAGATATTAGACTTGACAGTCAATCGAGGGAAGTTCAGAAAGTAACAACAGCATCACCTCTCCCTATTCAATCCCAACATATTGAGTAAGGATAGCAACAAAAAACCCAATGTTGAAAAAATGTAAAATTTCCATCCATCAATAACTAGTCAAAGTTGAACAAGACCGATAGGTTCATAAACATGCCCCATCCAAATAATATGTCAAAAAGATAAGAGCAGCGTTCAATTAATTTAGATGGGCTCAAGGGGTTCCTACCTTGCCAGATCGCTGATCAGGAACTTTGAAGCTAATAATAGTCTTCAGCCCAGGAGCTGGCTCATCAATTGTAATGGTTGTCAAAAGCTACAAAAAACATAATATATTAACTGACCCGTAAAAAAATCATATCAGAAGTTCATATAGTTGCAATAACAAATACAGAAAGAAACTCAATTGTCAAAAATGCAGGTGAAAGAATTAAAGCTCACGTATCATCCCTATCATGATAATTAAATCATTATCTTCCAATTTCCACAACGGTTTCCCCAATGTTATTTACCATGTCTGCAGCAGACATTGTTAAGACACTACAAAAAGTATGCCAGTATGGGGGATGAAGCAGTTGGAAGCAAGTTACAATATCCGCCACATTAACTTCATTAAACTTTCTACTTTACGAAATAACCAATTTCCAGTTAAGAAAAAAAAAATCTCCCAAAAGCACCATACCAAGTGAAAATTGGCTCTTGATGCTGTGAATTGAAATGCTATGCAGATACTAGAAATAATATTTATTAAGATTATATTAGCTTCTAATTATCTGAAATAATTAAAGGATATATTATAATTCATATTTGAAAATTGAAGTATTATTTGTAATTGCCGTATCAGTTATTATTTAAGCCTAAAAATACGCAACCATACCCGTAAAAAAGTTGTGCTCATACATGCCAAGGTTAATTACCACATTTGCAGTATTCTTTTCATCATATTATTTGTTCATATATGCGCTTTTCATAAAGATTGCAAAAAAAAAAATCTCATAGGAGCTTCATCCTAGTGCTACATTAAAATTTCAATGAAAAAAAATGTGTGTATCACACGGCAGTGAGTCTGGGCTGCAGCAGGAAAAAATTAAGAAAGGAAACAAAATCCCAGCACTTAACATAATCTGATGCTTTACGATAAGTGAAACAGTGAAAGTACATGAGAATGTAATCTTTTATGCAAGAAAACAGCAAGGAATAGAATAGATAAATTAAGTGAAATTTGAAAAGAGGATTGCGAGTACCAAAAGTTTAAAGAACTTACATTGGAACTTGTATCTACTTTTACATCAGTTGTGATGTGCTTGTTCTTAAACTGAGTGCTTACATCTGCCAAAAACAACTCACCTTTCTTACTTCCACTTGAAGTGATTGCCTGAAACAATAATCCACTAAGATAAGAAAATGACTGCAACCGAGGCATGTTGTAATTATGAAAAACGCACATACACATTTCAGTCATAAAGCACCATAACACTAACCAAGTTTTTTCAAGGAAAGAAAAGCACAAATTAAACCATCAAGGCCTTTCTTCAAAATCATAATCACGCTTCCAAAGCCTTCAAAATAACGCAATGCACATATAAGGAATGAGAAAACAGACGTCACAACAATCCCTCACATATTTCCAGTAATATAATGATACATAAAACTCATCCCTCGCATCAATGTCTATATCAAAACGTTCAGGAGTTTAACAATAATTTCCGCCTCTAAGTTATTACTATTATAAATCCTCAAATGAATGAATGCAAAACTCAAATTATCGTGCAGTTGAGACTTCTATGGAAAATTTACATTCGCAATAAAACATCAGACCGCATCGAAGAGTTTGTATCAATTTTCTTAGTCATCCACGAATCAAGCAGCGAATAAACAGCAAAAGAATCTTCGTAACAAAAACAAAATGAAGCAGAAAGAACTCACGACTCCAGTGGAAGTGTATGTAGTGCAGGTGAATTTGTGATCGCTTTGGTAGTCCTTGTAGAGAAGATCTACGAAATTCCAGCGACAAAAACTCAGTGGAAATCGTCATAAACATAAAACAAATCAACAACACTAATCATTCCAGAACTCAAAGAATCAAGTAAAGAACAGGAGAATAACAGAGTACCTCGGGCTTTCTTGCCAATATCGGAGTAGAGACCAGGACCTTTTCCCATGATTTTCCGGAGAAAATGAAATAGAAAGTTATCAGAGAGAAAAAAAATCGAGGGAAAAGGAGAGAGGAAGAGTACCAACAAAGCAGAACCCTAAAATGTTTTTTTCTTGGAAATTAAAAAATGGAGTTATATGGAGAGATGTAATTTCAACCGTTGGATGAAGATATTCGATTTTGTGGCCGTTGTTTAGGCACACGATGTATGCAGGAGTTGTTATGGCACGCGAAATTTTCCGGGTTGAAAATTGTGGTTATTCTCATCACGTTGAATTGGATTTTATAATCTTTGAATAAATTCCCCCTGTCCCGTCTTGTTGACATTTGTTGCTCCACGTCATTACAGTTTCGTCCAACATTACACTACCCAATTTCGCATTTTTTCAAAACAAAATTAAGGTGATGGGATTTGATATCTTGCCATTCTCATCCAATTTTGTCGTATACTAATTGAATTATAAATTTAACATTTTTAGGTCTATTAATTAATATTCTGCCCTTTTACTTGCATATACAATCTTAATAAAAATATATATATGCAACTCTTTTTCAAATAAGAGCATGTTTATAGTAAAACAACATAAATACAGTCAGAAGTTAAGAAAAATATTAGCCTGATCTTAAAAAAAACTGAGTTATGAACAAATTAAAATGAGTTGGGTTGATAGTGAGTTTATTGTATTTCAAAATATATTAAGTAGTTCTTTCATGTTAGTAAGAAATATTATTAGCTACCTTGTACCTCATTCAATCAAATCAGTAATGTTGTTTTGAATTTTTATTCAATTAAGTCAAATTGTATTTTTAGTATATTATTATATTATACTGAATTTATTTAACAGTTAAAAATTATTGTTGTCGATATTTAATCTTATACTCCACTTTAATTCTGATTCTGACCC
>CAOJBI012346110.1:0-12767 GCA_948277035.1 Euphorbia corollata
AAAAGATAAGAATATTGGAAGTATGGGACAATTTATATTTGTAATTAAGTACAATATTTGTAAGATTTATATTTATATGTCTTTTATGTTTAATTGTTTCAATTTTTCTTCCTAATACATGTCATTTGGTTTAATAATGGACTAACCACTTTTTTGATCCTATGCTATAATCTATGTTATAATCTGTTTAGTCTTTTGATCCTTTTACAATACACATTATCTTGTTGGTTCTCATAATATCGATCACATTACCTAGATAGTTTATTTTTAAACAGAGTTATAATTTTCGGGATCCAAATAGCAATACATGTGAGTTTAAAATGAAAAAAAAAAGATACTTAGTTACTTGGGGACTAAAAAATTAATTAACATATTATCAAGAAAAAATCTCAATTTGGACCATTTCCTCCACGGTTTCACTACGTGTTCAAATGAAACACCAAAAATCCCTAATCTAGCCAAGAGAATTTTCGAAAGTCCTTGAGGGATTAATAGTTTAATATATCTATCTCAATTCTCAACTCAACGTACTGCAATAAACTTGGACTCTTTGACTGCACTAAAATTCCAAGATAAACAGAAAGATGTATTTTATAATCTCTGAACCAATTAAATAAACTAAATTTGTGATTGAAGTCTTTGTCTAATGATTAAGACGGAAGCTGTAGATTTTAAAGGTCTCAGGTTCGAATCATATCCGGGATGGGTTGGAGATTTTTCTTTCTATTTAATGTAAGCCCAGACGTGGCAAAAAAATTTTTTTTGAAAAAAAATAAACTAAATTTGTATATCTCACTCCAACCTATTGCAAAGAATGGCCAGCCTCCAGCCCCTTGCTTATGGATGAATCTCCACTATGCTTTCGCCATTCTTACACTACTACTTTTCCCTTCCGACTGCAAAACTGTACAATTTAAATGTTAAATTTAGTTAAACAAGAAATGAGTTTGATTGTATTTTATATCGGGAAAGCAAAAGCGCAGGTCTTGATTGTGCTGCTATATGATTTGAGCGTGAGACACTTCTAGAATAATCAATTTATCATGAATAAGTAATCAAACCCGACACAGGACCAACAGTTCAGAAGCTCGGTCCCCTGAAGTTGGCTTCATAAGTCCAAGGGTGCAAAAGAATTGAGTTAAGGATATTCCTTTGAAAAGTTAACAGAAATTATGATTTTTTTCAATTTTAACTCATGAGCCATGTAATCAAACGTTTGCAATTTGGATAACGTGCGGCATGACAATTGTAACTTCGTTAAAAAAGAATTATTTAGGCAGTGGAACCCAAACCACGCAGATCAACAGGATAATTAACTGTAAAACACATGGATCGACAAGGTTATTAGGCCGTTCAATAATTATCACTAAAATTTTATTTCAATTATATAACAACTTATTTTAAATTCTAAGTAGTGAAATCTAACATATATTAACTCTAATATGGTAATACATGAATCATTAGACCTTGACACTTTCATTTTTTTATGGTGATGTAGGAAATCGAAATTTGACTTGGTCCCCTTATTTTCTTAACCTATATCTTTTTAGAAATGACATTCACTAATGCTCGATTTGTTTTGGTGTAGTTTTCATATTCATTTCAGTGTTACCTAACTTTTCGAATCATATAATTACTTTTCGGAGAAAGTGCAATGTAAATTTGAATTAAGTTCATCGAGAGATAATGCAACACAAAGGAAAGGTAAGAAAAAAAAACAATTGATTGAAAGCGATAAAGATAAAAACACTGGAGATGCAGGGGATCGAACCCTGTACCTCCCGCATGCAAAGCGGGCGCTCTACCATTTGAGCTACATCCCCATTTGATTGGGCATGCAAAACATATTATATATAGCATATTTTACTGAGAATAGGCAACGACGATCATTGCTCGGCAAGTGGAATAGCAATTCCTCAGTGTCTCAAATCAACTGTATCACTGCATCTTCTCCTCCTTCTTCCGATTCTATTGCCCAATATCCCACCTGGAAAACGCCCGGTTTTATGTTGTGCCTCTCTCTCCTTTTCGTTCAAGAGTAATAATTCTCTTATTGCTACAATGGATTTCCAAGTTGTAATCCTTGCCGGTGGTACTTCGAAGAAACTGGTTCCTTTGGTTTCTAAGGTCTTCCTTCATTCCGTTTCTTCTCAATTGGTTTTTCTTAAGCAATACAGAAACTAATTCGCCTTTTGCTTTCAATGCAGGAACTTCCGAAAGCGCTACTTCCGGTGGCTAACCGACCGGTTCTTTCTTATGTTTTGGAACAATTGGAACTCTGCAACCTCAAGGATCTTATTGTGGTTTGATTATTTTTTTCTACGGCTGTTTTAATCTTAGATTATAGTATTGGAATAGAAAACAACGAAACAAGTTTCGTATCATGAGAGGGATATTCACTAATTTAAAATTAGTTTAAGGTTCGATTCTTTCAACTTTTTAGGGGGGTTTAGGGTTTTTGTAAAATATTTTTGTATCTATTGTGGTTTAGGTTGTCGAAGGGCAAGAAGCTGCTCTTAGCGTTGGTGCTTGGATATCGGGCGCTTATGTTGATCGTCTGCATGTTGAGGTTCGTCCCCTTATTTTTTATACATTTCAGTGAATCTTTTGATTGATTTTGTTAGAACCTTTGGTGGATGGTAAGACTGGTGCTTCCAAACACTAGCTCAATTAGAACTGATAAGAGACATGGCCATTATTTTGGAACTATGGATCAGTCTATGACAGAAACAAAGATTAAATAACATTTTCCTGTTTCTCCCTACCTTATATCATATCCTATTGCATTTGAATGATGCACATGTATTAAGTAGAAAACTCATTGCTATATGTACTATGTGCTGCTGTCTAGTTTACTATATTGTTGGACCTCAACAGTGTTTACTGAATAATTCCTGATTTTATCTGCAACCATGCCCTTTTCGTGGAAAGATGTTGCAAAATTGTTCAGTAAAGAAAATATAAAAATTTTAGGAAGCTGCAGTTTGTGTTTGACATTTGACTTGAGCTCCTTGTAGTTTGTGTTAATGATCACATGTCTTACAATTTGTTGAATGACTTTTGACTGATCTTCTGAATAAACTCAGTAATCACTTCTATATTCACAGTATTTTTGTTTGAGGAATTACAGTAGATGAAGCCATGAATTCCGTGATAATTTAGTTGGTGAGTTTAGGAATAATTATTTTTTCTGTGCATTCTGTTTAGGCTATAGAGGTTCATTGGGAAACCTTTATGTCATGTAGATGACCAGTTCAAAAGATTGGAAAGTTATATATTTGGTAACTGATGAAAGTGTTGAAACTTGAAAGTCTGAGGCATTTCTCGTTTACTGTCACGTTTATCATGTATCAGATTTGTCACTGTCAAACCATATGTTCCTTCAGGGTAAAGTTTTGCTGCTCATCATGGGGCTTTAAAACTTTCAAGTCAATGGAGCAAACCGAGGATGAAATGTTGTATTTTGTAAAATTATAGGATTTTAATAATCAAGCAAAAAAATTTAACTTGCATAATCCAAAATGAATAATTTGAATTTTTTTTTCTGCTTGGTTTTAATTGGATTGAGGTAGAAAGTTCTGAAGTACTTTAGTAAAGCAAATATATTTGTTGAGGAAACACCATTAATACTTGATTAAAGGAAATATAAATATGTGAAAAGCATTTGGATGTGTGTGTGATTGGTGTAAACGCTTTATTGTGATATAAGAATAAAAAATAATGTATAATAAATATATTTTGTTTGGTCAATAAACCATATGAACATCTTTCAATTCATTTTGACAAATTTCTAATCTAACAATAACTATTAAGACTTTCTTTCAATGTAAAATTGTCTATTTCAGCTCAGCCCTACTTGGTTCTACAATGTCAATTGAATACCTGATTCTTCATGAGTTTATTGTGGTATATTCTTATTAGCACCCCATTTGTCTCTAGTCTTAATATTATGTGCTACATATTTTTAGTAATTGGAAAAAGTTAAGGTATATTTGGATTTACAGTTTGTCATATGCAGATATGAGGCTACTGTATGTTAGATTGTATAACTGCTTACTTTCATTTCTCAAAGTTCTATAAGGTAATGATGGAAAGGCCATTTGCTAACTCTTGACTTTAGACAGCAGATTTCATCATTGTTTTATTATGAGCTCTTATGTCACGAGTTTTCGGTTAAAATTTATGAATTGCAATCTGACTTGGTTGCAAGTCTTCATCTATAACCCTGTAGGCAACTATCAATGCTTTGGTTATTTAATGATTTGGATAGCATTTCTTGTGTGTCCTGGTTGTGTTTTATAAATTGGTCAATGATCTTCCCATTGTCAAGTTTGGCAAATTTATATCTAATTAGTTCCATACTATTTGCATTTCTCATGTTTGTTATGATTTGCAAGTAAACACTAGTGATCACAAATTAGAATTACCATAAATTAATATGTTGTTATTGAGAAGTAATGGCATCTTCATGTTTTGGTTAATAGTTTTCATTAGTGCATATCCCAATAATTTGGGTGCTACATTTTTTCCTGATCATGGTTATGTTAGTGATGGAAAGATTTCAACTTAGTTGTTTTTTTTCATTTGAGTAATGAATGGGCAATATTACTAGTATGGATCAGCAACTATAATTTATTGCTAAAGGTTAGAGCTTATAACTGTACTTTTGAATTGTGACATGGGGAATTCTTAGTTTCTTGCTAGTTCCTATATGGAACTAGTGCTATTTTGTTTGAAGTCTTTTTATATCGTTCTGTGTTTAAAAAAAGTTTATCACTTATGGTGCAAGTTATAGAAGAATTTCTTTTTAGTCGTCTGCTTACATTATGCATTTTGTTAGCATGGTTAAGGTAACATGCAATAATAGTTAATTTAGCTTTATTGCGCTGCTCCATTCTTAATTTTTTTTAACAAAGAAAGTAGATACAAGAAATGTTAAATAACATCGCTTCAGGTTGCTGCTGTTCCTGAGGATGTTGGAACTGCTGGTGCTATTCGGGCAATTGCACACCATCTGACTGCAAAGGATATTATGGTTAGCAGTTAATTCCTTATGGTGTTCGGATACCAACAGTTGTTTGATTACAGCCATCTGTGGTATATATATTTTTCAGGTTGTGAGTGGTGATCTCGTTTCTGATGTTTCTCCTGGTGCTGTTGCTGCTACACATAGACGACATGATGCTGTTGTAACTACAATGCTTTGCTCTGTTCCTGCTGGTGGACCTGCCGATTCAGGGTCCACTGCCGGAAAAGAAAAAATCAAGAAACCAAGAAGATACAACATCATTGGGCTGGATCCCACAAAACAGTTTCTATTACATATAGCAACAGGTAAGACATTTAGAGTGCATGTTGTTTGGAGTCTTATATATGTTGGGTACTTATTTAACTTGGCTTTTATTATAGGGGCTGAAATTGAGAACGATATTCGAATTCACAAGAGCATTCTTCGAGCTGTGGGGCAGGTAATAGGTCATCTGTCTCTATTGTCTCGTTATGTCTGACCAACCTTTTCCATCGTTAGGCAACTAGTGATATACTGTATCAGTTGACTCGTGCAATGTTAACTGCATTGTTTCTCTTATCTGAGTAGCATTTGCTTTCAGTTGCTACATATTAATGGCTTCTCCCCTAGCGTAGTTACAGAATTATCCTGAGGCCCCTTGTCTTTTAATACGCGAACTAAGCTCCTATTTTACATCTAGACAGATTGAACCTTCGATCAATCATAATAGCTAAACAATATTGCAATTACGACAGGCCATTTGTCCCATTTGAATATATATGCAAGTTTGCTTCTTATACTGTAAAATAAGATATTTCAAATACAGAAGAATTGAGCCGTGTGCTTTTAACTGAGTTAAATGTTCTCAACTAAATGCCTTGTTAACCAAGGTTTCAATGTGTATGATGATAATAAATTGATTGAGGAATAGATTAATGAAGCTTGATTGGTTATCTGATATTTGCTTTTACTTTGTCAATAGATGGAAATACAATTGGATCTTATGGATGCTCATATGTATGCATTTAAGAGGTTTGTGTTTTGAACTCTTTTGTGTTATAAAAAAGTTTGTTTGTCTGTTAATATTATGCGGAGCCTCCATTTTTATTTTCTTCAGGTCTGTTCTGCAACAAGTTTTGGATGAAAAGGATAGATTTCAAAGCTTAAAAGAGGATGTACTGCCTTACCTCGTTCGCAGTCAGCTGGTTCGTCTAACTTCCGTTTTACTCATCTTTTCTTCTTTTGGTTAATCATGCGGGTTATAAAAAAATTGCAAGTATTTAAAGTGTTTACTTTGTGCCAGAGATCTGAGGTATTGTTGAATGGCACACCAAAATCAGAAGAAAACGGAATTGATAAGATCAGTTCCCCGAACAATCAGGCAGTGGTATCTCAGATACTGGCCAATGCATCTGTACCAAGCTTCCATGAACTTTGTACATCTGGTCATGATAATTCTTCCCCTGTTCGAAAAAGTCATAAATGTTGTGCTTATATTGCAAGCAGCAGCAAATATTGTGCACGCCTAGATTCAATTCAGGCATTCTGCGATTTGAATCGTGATGTGAGTGTAAAAAGCTATGGATCTGTTATATATATATATATATATGAACCGTTGATTAAGCTATTGTTTTTGCTGATTCATCTTGGATTCTTAAATTAGGTCATAGGTGAGGCAAATCATCTGACTGGCTATTCATTCTCAGCTCATAACAATATTATCGATCCCTCTGCCCAGTATGGATCAAAAACTACTGTAAGTACAATACCAGATATTTAATATAGTTTTTGGTTTGAAAAAAAAGCATGTAATGCCTGATTGGTATCTTCAAGGAATAAAAGGAATTTCAATTGCTGTATTGCCTGGTTGGTATCAAGCTGTTTGATTGCTGCAGGTGGGACCTCATTGTATGGTAGGAGAAGGTTCACAAATGGGTGACAAGTGTAGTGTGAAGCGATCTATTATTGGTCGTCATTGCCGAATAGGTTCCAATGTGAAGGTATAGCGTTTATTCTTAGCTTTGAATATGATTGCTTTTTTCTGCTGAGAGTCCAAAAATTCGTTTAACCGTTTTTATTGATACGCATGTGGTGTCAGGTTGTTAATTCAGTTATCATGAACCACGTTACGGTTGAAGATGGCTGTTCCATACAAGGTTCTGTGATTTGCAGCAATGTACAGTTACAAGAACGAGTGGTGCTGAGAGATTGTCAGGTAATCTCTAGCTTTTCTCTGCATACAGTCTGAAATTCAAGTGATTAATTGTTATTGCTTTAATTACGCATCAATTCAGGTTGGAGCTGGTTTTGTGGTGACTAATGGTAGTGAGTACAAGGGAGAATCCTTGGCTCGGAAAGAGAAATGAGCAATTAGGCAGTGTTCCCTGATAGCGTATCAATTTTGTATTATGATTTGTCATGGGTGGTCAGGGTATGTGTTTTGGCAACCGGGTTCGCGTGAGTACAGAGGCTCTGTTACCTATGGATCTACCTCATTTTTTTGAACTTCTCTTTTATTGTTTTTGTTTTGCGGGGGTTTTTTTTTTTTTTGGAAAACAAGAGTAAAAGCTTCGGGGGTTGTCATATCTTGTAAAAGATGTTAAATTTTCCAACTGTTCATGTGAATGTCTTTTTTGTGAAGCAATCAATAGAGATCTTTCATGAATTCTTACTCGATGAACTTCAATTAAATTGGTCTGGTTTTTAATATTTCGTTCAGTTCTGTACTGAATAAAACTCCTTAGATCCTTCTAGCCAAATGTTAGTATATATGTACAACTAGGTTGCACGGACAACGCAATTTTCAAAAAATATGGTTTGGACATTGCTGTAACACGACGGATTAAAAAATTGTAAAATTGTCTATGATTACATGAATATTTAAACATAATAAAATTTATATCAACCGTAATCATTTCGTCTTACAAAACAAAACAAAACGAAAAATTGAATCTAATGTAGTGTGCGGGGAGTTTTCATCTCACCTCGGACCACCGTCTCTGCCACCACCTCTAGCCAGTAGCCTCTCTTCTGAACCCAAATTTTTTCAATCAATTTTTGATTCATTGAGAGAAGCTTTGTTGCTTGCTAGGAACGTAGTCGCCTAATTTTGTGGAAGGCAAGCAATTAAGATCTTGTTTTCTTTGACTACAATTCAACTAAGTTCAGTTAAGTGAAGTTCATTTATGTTTAATTATAAATTTACACTGAATAAGTTCAATTACATTAAGTTCAGTTCAGTTTATTTCAGCTTCTAGAAGTTACAGGCCTAACACATGTATGAATGAATTTAATCACAAACAAAGAATCCATAAGCTGCACCCCTTGATATATTGTTGTGCCGGCAATTTTCACAAAAAAAAATACATAATTAATCTAATTTTAACTATAAATTCGTTCTAGCTGATTAATTATTCTATTTTCTTAATTAATAATAATAATAATAATAATAATAATAATAATAATAAAACTTAATGTCGGTGTAGGTGCAGGAGCAGGAGCAGGCGCCGGTTGGGGTTTGGCTAAGTGACATTTTCTGGTGAGCCCATCGTCGATTAGGGTTTTGGTGGTGGTTTTGACCATGGTTGTTCAATTGTTTTGAGGGGAATGGTGAACCTGATAAGTCTCATTGTGAAATTATCCTTTAATTTGCATAAAAATTGAGTTTTTTTTAATGAATCGAAGAAACAAATTTATGTGTATCAGAAAATGTGAGGGTTGAAAATGAGTTTCGAAATATTTGATTTCAACAGAAAAAGAGAAGAAGAGGAAAAGAAAATTATGGTTTCCCAAATTACTCTTTGCCAGTCAAAATAACTGACGGAGTTAAAAAAAGTCTGGTTTTACCGTTTTACTGATGCTTCGAAATCACGTAACGTTTAAGACCCAAGAACCCACAAGCCCGTTTTTTAAAATCCTCAAAACCACAACTTGGCGTCAGTTTTCCCTTTTTGTCGATACTTAACCACATTCATCCTCCAATTGGCCGGCGGCGGCAGCAGTGACACATCGATGCTAATTCCTCTCCCTTTCTAGAATCAATTTGAAGCTGAAGGTGAAGCTGAGCAATGCTAGAAAGATTTCATTTCAACACCCCAACCTGGTATTGAAGCAAGTATGGGTGTGATTGGCATCTGCTCTAGTTCTTCTCTCTGCTTCACCAAACCCAACAACGATTTTCATCGGCTTTTTGTTCCTCCCGAACCTATTTGCTCACTGCAACTTCAGAATCAAAGAAATCTCCGTGTCATGGCATCCGCTGTTCCTATAGAGCATGTCAATGAGACACAGAAGAAATTGACTGGTGACTCGTTTATTCGTTCTCATCTGAGAGAACTCTCTCCTTATCAACCTATTCTTCCGTTCGAGGTACTTTTTTGTTCAATTAGTTTTATCATCGAAGTCTTACTATTGAACCTAGAGTTGCCTAATACTTTCAATGAAGTATGCTTCACGATACATTTGAATTTCTTCTATTCTGCGTGACTAAAGGGCCCCTTCTGATTGAACTTAATCAATTACTGCTTAGTATAATCTATGTTGGGCTTTCAAAACTCATTCATAATTTGCCATGTGGTTGAGAATTAATGGCCATTTGAGATTTCTATTGGATATTGGTCTACGTGGTATGTCTGATTGGTTTCTCTGACAATAATATGTATCTATTTATATCTACTAAAGCTTCTGGAGATTTGGGAATATCGGTGGAAGATAGTCGTATTCTATTTCAGAGCTTCAGATAGTGTTTGAAATATTTAGCTTTTTCCATTTTCAACTGTTGGTTAATATGTAAGTCTCTGATTCAACTGGATGTTTACTTCGTGGTTTTGATTAGTGATTTTCACTACCTTCAGCTACATTTTGCTTGCTTATAATGATGACTTAGGAGATCCTTACATGATTAAGTTGAAATTTATATATATATTGGTGATCTCATGTTCATTTATCATACAGGTTCTGTCAGCTAGTCTTGGGAGAAAACCTGAAGATATTGTTAAATTAGATGCAAACGAAAACCCTTATGGCCCTCCTCCAGAGGCAAGTTAAAAACCCTTTTACTCTCTTTATTTCTGATCAAACTAGAAATCCAAATGTTAATCTTTATTGAAAATGTATTCACTTCCCTTATTTCCCAAACTAAACTTTGAAATTGTTTGTAGGTAGCTGAAGCTTTGGGATCTTTGAAGTTCCCTTACATTTATCCTGATCCTCAAAGTCGGCAATTACGTGAAGCTCTTGCCAAAGATTCAGGCCTGGAATCTGATCACATTCTCGTAGGATGTGGTGCTGATGAGCTCATCGATCTAATAATGCGGTAATATATGGAAGATTGTGCTTTGTGAATTTCATTTCCAGCTCAACATCAATGACCCCAAATTCGCAAGTTTTAATGGTTGCACTGAGGATTCATATATACGCAGATGTACTTTAGATCCTGGTGACAAGATTGTAGACTGTCCTCCTACCTTCACTATGTATGAATTTGATGCTGCAGTAAATGGCGCACATGTTATTAAGGGTAAAGAATGCTATCATATCTCCTATTGAGTCTTTTCATTGGTTCTGTTACCTTTTTTTGGTATTCTTATACATGAACTGATTGGGGATATCATAATGTATCACTGATGAGTAGTTACATAGAATTTGACACCAGTTCAATTCTTCATTCATTCATTCTCATATCTTTCGTTGTGACTGCAGTTCTGAGGAAGTCAGACTTTAGCTTGAATGTTGACCTCATCATTGACGCTGTTCTACGGGAGAAACCCAAATGCATTTTCTTAACATCACCTAACAACCCTGATGGAAGGTAATTTATGTATTATCACTGCATATATTCTTTATCAATTAGGTTCTCTGTAGTGTACTGTATACATCCTGCCTGTTATACTTTTCGCAGTGATTAAACACTCGTATAAGCTAAAGATTACATTCATATATTTGTATCCATGCTAATTCTCTGTGTTAAGGAATTATTATTGTGTGTGTTGGTCAAGAACTACTAGAATCAGCACAAAGGAGTGATCTAAGACTGAACATTGACACGTAAATTATCTACCCATCAAGCGCCATAAATCTCATAAGGACGTGCCTACAGATCTTCTCTGAGTATTTTGGTTAATTATTTTTATATATGTGAGGCAAATGGGACAAATTGAGCTATTTAAGAATGTCCTTAAGACGAACTTAAAGGTTGACACGCTTTCTATGGGATTAAAATAATTTTTTCCTTATGAAGTGTCACATATAATCACTAGCCTGACATGAAGATGGCAATTTTTAATTAGCACGTTCGACCTTACTTTTTATTTTCCTCTTACCTGTATACTTCTCTGCTTTGTGTAACACATATTTATGTTTTCCGTATCCTGTGTCCAGTATAATCAATGATGAAGATCTCTTGAAAATCCTTGAGCTTCCAATTTTAGTGGTGCTGGATGAAGCATACATAGAGTTTTCAGGAGTGGAATCTAAGATGAAATGGGTGAAGCAGCATGATAACTTAATTGTTCTGCGAACATTTAGCAAAAGAGCAGGTAAGTCAATGGATCTTGCTTTCTGCAACAGGTCTGTGTCATATTTGTGCATACTTAACACTTTATGATGCTACTGAACAATAGATACATATTAAAAAAATCTATTTAGCATAAATACCTAACCATAATTGATACTATCGCATGTAATTATCTTATCTTTCCCGTTCAAGTGAGAACTAGTGGTCACTGTCGCTTTGCTTGATTTACGGTGATATAATAAGGATGACAGATATATAGTAAATCTCTTGTTTTTTCATTCTCTGAAAATATAGGATAAGCAACTATTGACTTTGACCTTCAAATTTCTCCATGCTGGAAAGTTTTGAGCAATGCAAGAAAATCTAGAACAGTTTTTGTTTTCCAGTACAAAATGTAAGAACTGATTGTTCTACTTTCTTGGTTGCCATGTTTGAAACCAACATGTCATCAGCATATTGCACTGTCTGTGTTTTTCCGGCTTTTGATGCTTATTATTGCATCTCTAAGGTCTTCTTCTTTACTGGGCACTGGATTTGCTACATAAATTAATTATGTCGATGATGCAACAGGTTTAGCTGGGCTCCACGTTGGATATGGAGCATTTCCATTGAGCATCATTGAGTACCTTTGGAGAGCTAAGCAACCTTACAATGTCTCTGTTGCAGCTGAAGTTGCTGCTTGTGCAGCTCTGGGAAATCCTACTTACCTGGAGGTTTGATTTTTCTATTTAAGTTTATAATCTTGGAAACTTAATATCTAATGAAGTGGCGGTCTCCGCAGAGAGTGAAAGATGCTTTAGTGCAAGAGCGGAAAAGGCTTTATGGGCTTTTGAAGGAAGTGCCATTCCTTGCTCCATTTCCAAGCTATTCTAATTTCATACTTTGTGAAGTTGAATCTGGAAGAGATGCCAAGAAGCTCAAGGTACATGCAGTTTTCTGTTTGTAAATACTAGGGGGAATAGCCTAAAATGTTAGTTATTAAAGGCACACCTGAGGCGCTAGGTGGATAGAGCCTACAGCCTACAGCCTAGTGCCAAATTAAACGAGGAAAAGGTAAGAACGTTGTTGAAGAGAAAATGGAAAAGAACAAATACGAATTTTTGGAAGTAGTTGTCAACTTAGGATTTACTGCATGCTAGAATTTGGAGTTGATGAGTAATGAATATTGAAAATTGATGAGAAGTATTATCGTTATGAACCGTGGTATTAGAAGGATTGGAATAGTTGACTTCGGATTTATTGCAC
>CAOJBI012347422.1:0-11068 GCA_948277035.1 Euphorbia corollata
AGCCTAGGTCTCGGCTAATCAAAGAAGTTAATCAGGAGAAACAACCACCTCAGCTAGACTTGGAATTATTTACTAGAATTAAGCAGCAACAGAAGGACTTGATGGATCGATCAGCAGCTTAGAATGTTATCCCAACCAAAATGTTTTTTCATAATATTTCTACGACTTTGGGAAGGAATCAAGACCAATGTGCACCAGAGTTCACTCGACTTGAGCAGGATCCTAGTAACCCAATCCAAGAGCCCTTGACGGATTCTGAAGATCCCTCAAAGAGTTAGTCGGAAATGAGAAGCAATAGACGGTTCAGGGACATGTTGAGAACATTGAGGGTATAAATCTGGAAGTTCAATTGTTTGATGGCCGATGTGAAACACCTAATTCTTCTGTTCGGACTGAAACTTTAAAATCTAATCTTGCAATCACGGCTGGTGAGAAATCCTGGGCTGATGTGGCTAAAGTGGAGGACTCTGGTTAATGGAAAACAGTGATAGGTCGGAAAAAATCAGGTAGGGATCCTGAAGGCACATCGCTCTCGCAACAGAGTAAATAAAATTTGGTTGAAAGGAAGAAAATTCCCGTTTGTGGGGGCATACATGTAATTTCTAATCTAAGGGGTAGGGATTCCAGCCCTATCAGTTTTTCATGGAGCGAAAACATTCCTACATCGTATCACAAGGAATTCTTCCCAAAGGTGCATGGTCGAAAGCAACATCGAGTCTGTAAGATATAGGAGGAGCTCGAGATAGTTTTTTTTTTTTTGCTTGTTAAGCAGTAGTTTGTTTTTCCTTCTCTTTAACCTGTTTTTATTTGATTTTTAATAAATAGGCCGGACTTTTCCATGCTCAGATTCATTCAAAAAAATGCGATTTTTTTTGTAATTATTTTGGGATTATGAAATGTTTTTGTGACTAGCCATTTCTTAAAAGCCCAGTTAGACCCGACACATGCCTTGCTAAGGCCGCTCAGTTAAAAATCCATCTACAACCACCAAAAAATTACAACATAACCAAATAAACACAATTTCATGGCAGAGCGACTATTCCTGAAACTGATTTGAATATCGTGAGTAAATTCATGTCTTGCCAGCACAAAAGTGACCAATTTTTTAAGAGTACAAGTATCATAATTATGACAAGTTATGTTTTTTTTAGGCTTAATACATCATGAGGTACCTTAAGTTGTCTCAAAAAACATCCTGTCCCCCTGAACTTTCAAAGTGACCCCGTAACTACCTCAACTTTGAAAAAGTTCACCACTTGACTCCCTGAAAGTCACGTGTCAGCTTCTGATTGGAGTGAGAAAATTTAGAAAAATGACATCTTTGAAAAGTCAAACCAATCAGGAATGGACATGTGGCATTCATGGAGCAAAGTGGTGCACTTTTTGAAAGTTAAAGTAGCTACGGGGTCACTTTGAAAGTTAAGGGAGGCAGCGGGTTTTTAGAAACAAGTTGAGGCACCTCTCGATGCATTAAGCCTTTTTTTTATTCTAAACTTTAAAGTCATTATTTCTGTAATCATATAATAAGCAATACATTTAGACAATAGATAGTCATTCACTCGTGTTTGTATGTCAAGAAATTCAGTTATCCTAATAAGTTTGTGGACTAGTTGATTCACAGATTTCCTGACATATTTAAAAAAAAAAAAACATATTAGGAAGAATTTGTTTAGAAACAACAATTTTATGAAACTAAGTTGAATATGGACAAAATAAATTCACATTATTCATTGACTTCTTATTTAGAAGGAATCAATTGAAATCGTTTTATACATCATCAAACAATTTTATAATTAGAATGGTTTTTTTTATGAAATATCTAAATTCCTAAAAAAAAAATGGTTACAATTACACGTGCATCCATCTTAGTAATAAATAATAATCTTACAATATGCTTTTGCCAACTCGTAGCTTCTTGACAGCTCTCCTCATTTCTTGTCAACAAAATATTACATAGGACAAATCCATGGCCCAAACGAGAACCACCATCAAACGAACTTTCATAACCATGATTCATCCACATCCAAAGCCATCGAATATAATCCGAGAGAGTGAAGACGTTGTCTCTTATTATTGACGGGTAGCCATTCCTTTCGAAAACCCAAATGGTGGCTGATGACTTGCAAACATGGGGTAACCTCGTCGGTCCATTGAGTCAAAAGGTCGACACTGAGCCCATTAAAATGCAGTTACTTTTCAATGGTCCGAGAGATCAACGTGAGAGAGAGAGAGACACTTGACAGTGGCAGCTCATCCACCTTCATCATATATAAACGTTCCATCATTTTCATATTAATTTTCCCTTAACAGCAACTATTCTTAGTATCAGAGAGGTTATGCGAGCATCCTGACCTAATCCCTGTAACCCTTTCTCTGACTTGCATATACTCAAATTTGGATCCCAGGATACCACAATTCTGAACTTGAGTGCACCAAGTCTTGCCCGAAGTGCCCACAATATAGCCGCTGGTTGTTCCCAAATTTGAGTCTTCCCAAACAATTTTGTTTTGAACTTGTATACAAACTTTGGCTATCAGAATCTAATAGTGCTAGCATGTTAATACAGTGTGGTGCTATGGACCAGTATAGTCTTAATCCCACTATAGATATTTTGGCTAAATATTCCAGAAAAATAACAGAAATCGCAAGATTCCAAAAATCAGCCACTCCCTTTACCAAAGATGGAGTTGGTCACCATTAGTCCCTTAAGTTTGAGAAACATAATACAAATCATAGCAAAATATTGAACACTCGAAGCCCAAAAAATTGAAAGAAAAATCAAATTTTTATAGTCTCAATCATTATTCTGAATGAAAAGACATCTCCTGCTCCATGCATATTGAATAATTTGATACAAAAATAAATGTGAAAAAATCCTACAAGGAGGTGAAAAGGAAGGCAATAATATCCTTTTTTCACAATAAAGCTTTTGTCTGCCAATGAAACCTTGCTGCTTTAACAATGGCGGTGCTAACAGTAAAAGCCCAAACAGTTATATATCCCTTCAACTCAATCTTTATACAAAAGGCATAAATCATAATTATGAAAAGGGTATTTTACAGAACCAAAAAAAAAAAAAAGAGAACCACAGTTGCAAAATAGCCATTAAAGCAAATGTACATTATACAAAGATGTGCATCTCTGCAATATTGGAATTTGATAATCATAATTATAATCTCAAATAAAGAAGCTGAATAAGGAGAGAGCATACTCCTTTCATTACATTATTTTCCCTCTTGGCTCCCAAGTTTTATTATAATATCAAAAAAAAAAAAAAAAAGAAGACAAATCCAAAAAAACCAAAAAGATACAAATTGAGAGAAAAATACCAGATACATAAACAAAATAGCCAAAGATTTGATAAAAAAAATCAATCCTTGTCAAGCTAGCCATTCTCCATCCATGCCTTCAATTTCTCCAATGTCCATGCTGTTCATCACAAATATTAAACAAAAACCAAATCCACTAAATGAGTCAGTGAACTCAGCAATTTCCAACAACTTTTGTATTTGTGCGGAATAATATATAATTATTTCCACTTCTCAACTGCTAATTGGTTAGAGAGAACTTTATTATAATATATTATATTTATATTAAATAACTAGTGAAATTAGCTCGATTGGTAAAACCATTATGCATCAAGATATTCATAGAATGAAGGTCTCAATCTCAAAACCTCGCAAGAAGTACTTACGAATTGCGCGACAAAGACTAGTTTGAGACACCAAAAAATAGAGTCACAAAATATTCCGGACCTAGTAATTATCATACAATGTTTATATTAAATAAATAAAGAGGAAAGAATAATGGGCTGGTTGAATTGGTGTGACAGCTTATGGAAAGCCCACAAATTGAAAACAAACAGTTAAAACCTGGACTCTTTGCTACCATAGCTTGGGTCAAAGGTGCCATTAATTAATGAGGCCATAAATATAAAGGTAAACATCAAAGTTCAAACATTTCTTGCTGTTATAAAAAGATGAGAAGTCATACTAGCCCACCTCTTGGCCTAATTTGTGTAGAATTAGGTGGATTTAAAGCATAGCTTTAATGATTCAAGACTTACTGATCTATTTAGTCCCTAACATATACACTATGGCTCGATATCATATCACTAAGCTGTTAATTTGTAACATTTGCTCCAATTTCAAAGAAATTTTTCCACATCATCAACAAATTAAAGCTATCAGGCAACATTTTGAATATGTCATGAGTCAAAAACGTCATCAAGGCATGATTTAATTAAACTAAACACGTGTGCCATCAAAATTAGGCTAAAACATCATTTTCACAACTAGAGATCTAGTTTGTACATATGCTTAAGCAAATCCTTTAAAGTTGATGAATTTGAGAAGTAGAGATTCTTACCAAGGCAGGGTAGGTTCATGGTAATAGTCTTGGGGAGAGTAATGATCAAAATGTTCCTCCAAACAGCCCTCATTTGCATTCAACCAGGCAGGGAATTCCATCACTTGATCAAATGGATGGCTAAAGCAATCATCTTCTGTTTTCACTTCTGGATCAGATTCCATGGTCTTCAAGAACTTGAACCACCATGCTGATGTCATCAAATTCATGGTATCATTCCATTCCATCTGATGCTGCTCCCCAATTGATCTGATCTCTGCCATCTCATCATCATCCATCACTTGGTGAAGCCCTCCACCGCCATAAGTATCAGCCAAGTCAGATACCATAGAGGGCATCCCGGCTTCTTGTAATTTTGCAACTTCCTCAGTGGCAATTGAAAGAGAAGGGGAAGGGCAAGAGAATGATGATTGAGAAGAGGATGAGTATACCGATGATGGGTTGTTGCTGCTGTGGTAAAGGGAGGTGTCTAAGTTGCTAAAATCTTGAAAATTGAGATTCAGACCAAGAGTTTGATTTGGAAGGGGGAAATTGAGGTTATCAGTGAGAGATGAAGTATGAAATTGAGGATTGGACCAGCAATAAGGATAAGTAGGAGGAGGTGCATGAGGGCTAAAAGAAGTACAGGAAAGGGTATCTAAATAATTTGAAAAATTGGCAGTGTTTGATGGATAAATTCTAGGATTCCTCCTAGATTTTATCTTTCCTTCTTGCTCAAAACAGGAAGAGGGTGAAACTGAAAGCTGAACTGGAAGTGATGGGTGTTGTTGTTGTTGTTGCTGCTCTTGTTGCTGCTGCTGCTGTTGCTGTTGTTCTTTCATAGATGCTCTATGGAATTTCAAGGCAGCAACAATCTCTCTTCTAGCCTCAGCCATATTAAGAAGCCTTTCTTGGTAAGGTCTACTGGTATGGAGTCTCCTCCTAACTTGCTTTTTGTGTTGTTGAGGCTGTTGGGTTTGATGGGTTGGTTGTTTTTTGGTATCACAAATGGTTATATCTTGGCTAGAACAACCGTCTTCATTGACAAAGCTACGATCTTTAGGATGATTCATGGTGTCTTTGGTTCTAGAAGAGGTCAATTGCTTCACTAGGCTACGGATATAAGCACCAGAAAGATGAGGTTCTTCTTTAAGCTTATTAAGTTTATCAATTTCCATTCCCTGTTTGGTTTCTTGCTTAGATGATCTACCCCTCATCTCCTTCCCACACAATTCATAGAAAGAAGGTGCTGGCTAGGAGAATAATGGTTGTCTTTTTTTTCTTTGGGGGTTTACTTTTGTATATTCTTTAGGCACAAAAGTACACAATGCAGAGAGAGGCAGAGGTTGATCCGGTGTACTGGTCCGAAGGGGCCTCATGGGTGTTATAAATACTAGTTGAGGACAGACTAGGGTTTTTAAATATATTTGGATTTTTCCTTTTTTTGGCAAATTACACTTGTTACCGTCTTTAATACCAGCCTTAAATGACCTGTTAGGATACCTCTATCCTTTTCCTTCAACCACAAATTAACATTTT
Source organism: Euphorbia corollata (assembly GCA_948277035.1). NCBI lineage: Eukaryota > Viridiplantae > Streptophyta > Magnoliopsida > Malpighiales > Euphorbiaceae > Euphorbia > Euphorbia corollata. The sequence continues at coordinate 5,887 of CAOJBI012347422.1, forward strand.
ATAGAGTATATCGCCTGCCTCTCTTTGCTGTAAACTTGTGTAGTAGTTTCCCGATTTATGTACACACATAGTATGCAAAGATTATGCAGTTTTTAGCTAAAGTAACAAATCTACAACTTGTGTGAACTGCATAGAAACTACCTACGTACTAGGGATCTGCAGATGCAGAAGATCAGTTTTACCCTTGCAGTAGAAAAAGGTCTATACATAATAGAAATCTAAGCTCAATTCTACCATTTATCAAGTAAACATCAAAAGAATTACCCATGAACCAAATCATGTAGACAATTACCAACAAAATCCCAGGGAAAAAGGGTAAAATTGAGCTACAGTTTATACTAATAACCAATAAGGCAACAATTGTATGAACCATAACCCTCCCTATTAGAGTCCTAATCTTGGTTAGACCATAGGTGGTTAGTTTGGTTAATCCCTGATTGCCTAGTTCAAAAATCTAGTTGAACATGCAGAATAGGATGGTCCTCGTCATTTAAAAAGTTGAAAAGAAGTGATTCCTAGGTATAAATATAGGGAAGCAAAGACTCTTGATTCTTGATTGACGGGAACTGAAGTGAGGTTGATTTGGTAATTACCTAGATTTCTGGGCTAAGAATTCTTAATTAAATAAACGAGGGCATTTTAGACATGAAAACATGGGTTCATGGGTATTCTGGTATCTTGCCTGCAAGTACTATGGGACCAGGTTTAAAAATAAACGTCAGCAAAAGCCTAAAGACGACTGACAGAAGAATCTCCATTACTGTTGTTAACCTTCTCTCCTTTTTTTCTTTTTTTTTTTTCAATTCATTTTCATAGGAGATAAAAAAAAGGAAATAGAGAGAAAAATTCCAATATTTTCTGTTTGAAAACAAATTGTTGAACATGATTTGAGTCTGTTCTGTTCATATGAAACAGATAACTTGGACCTTTTGTAAAGGCATTTCCCCAGCATGTTAAAGACAGAAATGCTCCATACTATACTCTTCATTTCCCTTTCATTTTATTTCCCTTTTTCACTCATTAAAATTTTTACCTCCAAATTTTCATTCTAATTGGTTGAGCAGGGCCGCAGGCATGGCTACAGTGTGCTTTTATCAGAGATATCAGGCAGTAATAACAGTGAAAATAGAGCCTAGAGAAAAGAATTTATTACTGCTGTAAATATGTAAACAGAACAGCAACTACAGTTGTAAGATTAAATAATTGAATACAATTATGCTTTCAGAAGAAAAATCTAATATTGTAGAGTAGTTTGGAACTGACACTGTTGGCTCACAAGGATAAATTGCTGTGCATGTGGGGAGCAAATATGACAATTTATCCAAAATATAATAGTAATTAAACAATCCCCAAACGAACTCTCCTAAGTTTTTTGTTGAGACACATATTATATTAATCCAACCAAAATGTCTTTTAGTCCTAGAAGGTAATGGAGCTTCTTCACTGACCGAATTAATTACAAAAGATAAAGATGATATATCATAAGACTAAAAAATATAATTCAAACAAGACAATTGTTTTCAGTTCAAAGGCAACTATAATCCTAATTTTGTATATTGACTCCTCTCAAGTTCAAAATGTATATAAGATGTCAGGCTAGATAATTTTCAAAGCATTCAATTTATATTATCTCATATATGGATAGCTGATCTCCAGAATTCGAATGTTTATTTCAACCGATCACATTGAAATTAAATGATTTTGTTTCACATCGAAGTCTTAATATTCACTTATCATTTTTAAAGTAAATAAAATGTAGAAGGCAACTTTTTAGCACGTTTACATGACATTGTTTATTTTCTTTAATGGTAAGGGTTTTCTTTCAAAATTGACACATAAGCATCAAGAACAAGACCAAAGAATAATCAAATTGAGGCCATTTACCAATATTCCCAATAGTCAAACAACATATATGATCCCTTTGCGTTTGCAGCCTCTGAACTTGAATTCTTCTCTTTCAACAATGTTCAAAGGGGGTATAAAAAGAAAACTCTCGAGCTTTCAATCATCTATTCAATGTAACCTTAACTCTAATCAAGTCTCTAACATTAATTACTTTCCTAGTTAAAGCCTACTTCTCAACGATGATTACCAAATGATAAAAGCTCAAATGCCAAGAATGAAATTATAGCATGTATTCTGCCCCACCACATCTACAGCAACCACCTGTACAACTACATCTTTTCAACAACGCCACAACATCCCCCTCAAACTCTGCCATCACCAGTCACACATTGTACATTATGAGTGCTGTAAAAGCATCCGAAATCGTGTGCATCTACAATTATTGCTAATTTTTATATTCCTGAGTTCATTAATCAAATTCTCTAATCACTTGGATTACTTTTCATGTAAATAACTAAATGAAGAAGCCAATACAACTATTATGTACTCATCACTAATATTAGAGGCCTTGCATAATCCAATTAATTGTGTGACTTATTCTAACCCTAACTGCCCTAGTTGTATGATTTTCAAAAACAAAGTTCAACCCAAGAAAGCTTAGATAAAATTGTCGAATCAGCACACAAATTTGACAGCCATATATTGAACACAAGTAATTGTAAAAAAATAAACAAACAATGAAAAAAAAATCAAGTTGCAAGTAGAAAAAGGTTAGTTGCATCTGAAAAGGCAGAGAAAAAAGGATAAAATAATAGAAATAGAGAGGGGGATACGAAAGAAAGAGAAAAGAGGGCTTAGCTTTTGGTATGTAGTGTGAGAATGGATAAAGATGCATATGACATTAGCTTCTGAAATCTGATGAGGAAAAACCAGCTTCCACTCCACCAATCAATCCCCCTTCACGTTCAGATAGAAACACTAAATTAAATTACAATTTTATAAATGATGGGCAATTGACGAATCACATTTACCCACTCATCCAACCCCCTCTGCAATTATAAATATTACATATACGTAATACAAGTAGCAATTTAAGACACCCAAACACATTGACCACCAATTTTTCTCACCATTGGATTCCATTCACACCACCAATAAAATTGATCGGAAATTTAACGAAAGAGTATTGAAACTGAAGAAATCTGGTTTACCTGCTTATCTTTGGTGGTGAAATGGAAGGAAGTCAAAAGCCGCACAACTCCATTCATAAATACAGTGATCCCGATTTTGCAGCATCCCTTCCCTTCCCTTCCCCTCTGCTCGCCTCCTATCTTCCTCACCTGTCTTTTTCTACTATTTTAATTTTTCTTCCAATAAAATTGTAACTGATAATCTATTTATTTTAAATATGAAACAGTTGTAATTTGTAGGCTTTTTCATTAATTGAGTCTCTATTTATTAATGCAAAATGTTTTCTTTTTCTTTTAATTAGCAGGGATAAGGACGTTAGAGAATCTTCAATTGAAATAAAATATTAAAATAATATTAAATTTGATGAGTTGGTTCTTTGTTTCATTGTTTATATCATTATATGTAGCAGATTAAATAAATAATTTATAAAATTTTTAATGATATGTATTGACGTGTAGAAATAAAATAATTATATAGAAGATCTATTATATACTTATTTTTAATTTAATGTCTATTTTTATATATGTGACAAGAAATACAAATGCATACTAATTATTGGAGATGCTATTAGATTATCAACAAATTAATAAGAATAAGGAAGTTAAAGTTTATAAAAAAAACCTCTTAAGCTAATCTTGGCGCTTGGATTGAAAATAATAAATATTTAAGTGAGTCTAAACTTTTCGAGCTCTATTTATTGTTTTAGCTCAAAGCCTCAATTTTATTCTAAATCACATTCCACCAAAAAGTTGTGGCAATCACTTTTTATATTTTGGTTTATGCACTTTTAATCTTTTATTATACACGATTGAAAATAAAATTACTCTAACATGTTTTTATAAACAATTTAAAATCAATAATATTTTGTATAAAAAATTTATTACTTGTAATTTTTCAAGTTAAATCTTAAATAGTTCAGCTTGACTCAATATTTTCGAGCTGCTATGGAATTTGAGTTGGTCATAAGTTTAATATAAATTATAAGCAAACTATAAAATGGTAAATTTTATTTGGCTACAAATTGGAGAGAGACAGCTGAAGTTGCAGGAAGAAATAGTAACTATCGGGGGCCCCTTTTATTTATTATTCACTTCTCCTATTAATTCTTCTCTCTTATTATTATTATTATACAACCTTTTTTTTTTTAGCTTTTATGGAAGTAATTTGAAATTTTAACTCGAAATATGTGGTTTAATAGTAGAGACTAGTCTATTTTTAAGTATTTATTAGGAATTGAATACTAAAATATGTATGGAATAATCTTAAATCTTGGGATCAGCATGATTGCCCTTCGACGCACCTGTAAATTACCGATCGATGACTAGTCTGGAAGTGGACATGACTTAAAGATGCTGTCCATAATTAAGATCCGTTTAGGATGAGCTCATGGTATAAAAAAAAAGTAATTCGAACTTTTGCTGTATCAAACTATGCCAATGGTAGGGTTGTAAATGAGATGCTTAAAAATGAGTTGTTATTTGTGAATATAATTTTTAGCTTGCTAAACCTTTAGCTTAAGAAAATCAAAATTCTGTTTATAAGCTCATAAGTTCAATTAGAGAGGTTAATTGATGAACTAAATAAAATTCATAACAATTATTTTTCTTACATATTAAAATAACTTTCAACAGTGACGACAAAATAAATTATTTGATGTATTGGATTGTATTAGTTGATTCACACAATAAAATTGTTTTAAATTTAAAATTTAGATCAAATTTAAAATATAAAATATAAATTTGCTCCAAAATAATATGAGACATATGGTAGCAAAAAATTTTCCAGTTATTGCTAAGAAAACACAATTTTGGTGTTTTAGGCCCCGTTTGTTTGCCGGAAAATATTTTCCAGGAAAATATTTTCCGACTTTTCCGACGTTTGTTTGTTATGGAAAATAAGTCTACAGGAAAATGTAGTGTAAATAAAGGAAAATGTTTTCCCATCAAAAAGTTGGGAAAACATTTTCCCTTATTCTATCACCTCACATTTTCACTATTATCATCACCACCACTCCCTCGCTCTTGCTACCACCATCATCATCACACATGTATATGTATGTATATATGTATATGTATATGTTTACGTATGTATGTATATATATGTATATATATTTGTATATGACATATGTATATGTATATATATATAT
>CAOJBI012347912.1:0-14165 GCA_948277035.1 Euphorbia corollata
AATTACAACTTTTAAAAGAGTCCTTTTGTGGTTTGAATCAATTTCACATTTAATACCCTTTTAAAATGTTAACCATTAGTTTTATAATTATTTAAAATATACCCATTTTAGTAATTTACATCTCTAACCACAACCACGAATTATATTTTTATCAAACATTAAGTTAAGAACAGTAACAGCAAACCACAACATGAAACAGTAACAGCAAACCACAACAGCAAACAGCAACTGTAACCACAACTGCAACAGTTTTGCCAAACGGGAGCAATATGTTTTAAATTTTTAGTATAGATAGAAATCAAACACACAACCTCCAATTTATTAATTATTATGCCTATCAATCAACTGCAACACTTATGATTTTATTTGTTTTATAATATACAAATAACGTTTTTATATAGTTTTAAATTATGTATTTAACTAATTAATTGATTAATTATTCACTAATAAATAGAATCATCATATCTTATTTAAATAATATTTTTAATTAAAATTGAATTATAATATTTAACCAAAATTTGTAAATTTTAAAATCAAAATAATATTTACTTATTGGTATAAAAAATATCGAATGTACGTTACTTTTTATTCAACATATATATTGAAAATCTTAATTTACAAATGTAATATGTAAATGTGTGGTTTATAATATAGTATGAAATGAATTTTACTAATTTTTTGATCTAATTTATAGTATATGGTTTCTGAGTTAAATTGGACTGAATATAAAAATTGTAACCTTCATTTTTTCAAATTATATTAATTATTATGTTGTATTTTATTTTTACTTGAATATTAAATTTGATATATGAAGCTTTAGCATTAAAATATTATTAATGATCGGAATAATATAACTTATATTATTTGATATCAAGCTGTTGAAAATATTAGGATTTTGACAAATTTTTAGAAAATCCGATTCGACTATCAATTTAATTTAATTGAATTACCGATTTTGATGATAGGTATGGACATAAAAAACATGATAAAAACTAATAATTGAAAATTGGTAGAAAAATACTGATAAAATATTAAATAAGAACAGAAAAAAGGTATGAAATGTTTGTTTTTCACTTTTTGGCAGGGGCCCCCTCAGCAACAAATTATGACGTAGGCTCTCCCTCAGGTAGTGCAATGGAGGTCACAACCCTAGGCCATGGGCTTTCTTGATCGTCCATTGACCCCGTCCAGGTAAGAAATGTTTGATTTCCTATAAAAAGGAGAAAAAGTTACGAGAAAATGTTGCCTAAAATGATGGGTTTGTTGAAGGTCAAAAGTCAAAATCCTCCAAAAGGAAAACCAAAAGAAAATTTTAATATTTTCATTTATGAATTCATAATTAATTCAAATAAAAAAAATAACCAAAAAGATACGAGAAGAGAGAGAGCTCTTATCAAAACAATTAAAAAAAATTGAAATTTCAATAAGCAAAGAGAAAATCAGTAATTTAACTACAATAATATCTTATTTTTAGAGAAAATGCAAAAAGAATAAAAAATTAATATTCCAAAATCTCCCGTCCTTCTCTTTTCGTCTCTCAAGATCCGCCTTTATAATAACTGTTGCAGCAATCTACATCATCTGTTTCCTCTTAATCCTTCAAATTTTAGGGCTTTTTTCTTCTTAAGCCCTTTGATTGAAGGATTTTGTCTTCTTTTCTTTCCAAGATTGACTGAGGTTTGTTTCTAACTTAAATCTTTTTCGTTAATTTCCTTTTCTTTTCTTTTATCGGCATACCTTAAGTTCTCGCTTTTTTATTTGTTTCCTTGTTTTCATTTCTATTCTGGATTTTCTTACCCATTCTCCTCTTTATGCTTTTTATCAGACGAATGGTGTATCTCGTTTGATTTTCGTGACAAATCCATGAAATAAAAACTCAAAAGGTATTTTCGAGTTTTTAATTTTGTTATTTGATTTTAATTTCGTGCATTCAATTATTCGGGATTGTATTTTATTATGCATTCATTATCGTGTGGATGTTTTTATTTTCTTGTTTCTTTTGAAATTTTATCAACATTTTGACTTGATAGGATGGAATTTATCTTTGGATTCTTTTTGTTGTGTCTTTGTGATGATAATTTCCATGTTTCAGAGTCAATTTGATTTGCAATTTCATGAACTTAATTGATGTGATTGATGATGTATACTATTTTCCCCTTTAAACCCATCTTGTTATTTTTTATCAAACTTTTTTTATGTTACATGTATTTATTTGAATGGTTTGTGGTGTTATATAATGTGCCTCGCTATGCCATCTGTTTAGACATAACCATTAATATGAAACGTTCTATGGTGCTGCAGATTAATGGTGTCTGAATTTATCAACCAGTATTTGATATCTGAATCTTTTGTTGTTGATTTGGAGATTGAGGAGACATTAGAATCAAGATTAGTTTTTCGCATAGCTATTGATATTTATTTGAAAAATTGTTCCCCTGCTGGGTTATTTCGGTTCGAATATGTAAGTAATGACATCAACTACATTGATGAGGATTGTTGCACCTTGTTGGAAGCCTTCGGTTGAGGGTGAAGATTCTACTAAAAATGGAGATGCTACAGGTCGAACTGATGGATTGTTGTGGTACAAAGATTCAGGACACCACGTAAATGGAGAATTCTCAATGGCCGTTGTTCAGGCGAACAATCTATTGGAAGACTGTAGCCAACTTGAATCAGGCCCTATGAGCTTGCATGAATCAGGCCCTCAAGGGACATTTGTAGGAGTTTATGATGGCCATGGTGGTCCAGAAGCAGCCCAGTTCATAAATGAGCATCTTTTTCAGAACATCAAAAGTATGCTTTTCCTATTTTTATACTATGCAGAGACCTTGAATTCGTCTTTTCTTATGCTACTTAAAGAGTTTAGGAATTTAAGATTTGAACGGGTTTAAATTTTTTTAAGTTGACGTGCATATCAAAGTCGATAATATTCGTATTTCAACTTTTGTTTGTACAGTTAGACTTATAGTTTGGTTATCCCTACTGGTTTTGGCTTGGAAAAATTTGAAGGTTTCCAAAATTTTCGAAACAAGTGGTCTAGTTGTGTCAGAAAAAGACAAATAGCATAAACAAAGTGAGGTTCTTATAATGAGTTGTCTCGTCATCTGAATTAGTTGGGATTATTTCATGAATACTTCCTTTTGTAAATAGAATTCTCTCTACAGATGAACGACTTTTCTTACCCCATAGTTTTCGCGTGGAATAGCCATCAGTCATGTTTTCATTCTTTAGATACAGTGAGGAAAACATTGTCTTTGTTTGTTTTTCTTTATTCATTTAAGTTATTTATGTCTAAAGCGTATGTTTACTGATGTGACAACTATTCATGCTGCAGAGTTTGCATCAGACACACATGGAATGTCGGCAGATGTTATCAATAAAGCATTTTTGGCAACAGAAGAGGCATTTCTTTCTTTAGTGCAACAACAGTGGCACATAAAGCCACAAATTGCTTCGGTTGGAGCATGTTGTTTGGTAGGCATAGTGTGCGGCGGACTACTGTACATTGCAAACGCCGGGGATTCTCGAGTTGTGTTAGGAAGATTGGATAGGGCCCTCAAGGAGGTCAGAGCCGTCCAGCTGTCAACTGAACACAATGCAAGTATAGAATCTGTGAGGCAGGAATTGCACTCTTTGCACCCCAATGATCCGCAGATTGTCGTTTTGAAGCACAAGGTTTGGCGTGTCAAGGGTCTCATTCAGGTTATCTTCAAAGCTTTGCAGCATTAGCATACACTTTTTTTTAACTCTCTCATTTTAATCTTTCTTCATAAAACTGACTTGAATAAAGTGTTTGGTTTGTGTAGTATAATTTTTTTTGTTATGTTAGGGTTGATTTAAAAGTCCCTCTGAGTTGACCTTAGAAACATTTGACTATTGTAAGTAGCCTAAAGCTTTACCATTTGTATAAAACAACAAGGTTTGATATTTTTTATATGTGCTTATATTCCATTAGGGACATGAAGTTTTTGATAGTTTGTTTCATGGAGATTTTGTTTATCTCATGGTAGCATTTATCATGTTTGCAGATATCGTTGACTTAGTCGTCCATAAATGGATAATGAGTTGTCTTGTGCTTGGTTTAAAGACCAGAGTTAACTCACATGTTTTACCTTTATTTTCTACGTACGATGAGGAGATAAATGATCCTATGCTTTTAATGGAAGAAAATGGTTTTTGCACTTAAATTATGCAAGGATAAGTTGCAAGTGACATATATTTTAAACATTCTATAAATAGAAAGACAAGGTCTGTGAATTATTTTTATTTGCGGCTTCAAAGATTATCTCTTTGACTCAGTAGGAAATAAGGGATGAACTATGAATTTTTATAGCATGCAGAATAGCAATATAGCAAAATGGAGGGTTATTATGTTAATAGAGCTTCATTCAATTCGTAGGTCTCGAGATCTATCGGCGATGCCTATCTAAAGAGGTCAGAATTCAACAAAGCACCTTTGTTGTCCAAGTTTAGATTGCCTGAATCTTTCGATAAACCAATCTTAAAAGCAGAACCCACGATTTCCGTGAAGAAAGTTCATCCTGAGGATCAATTCTTGATATTTGCATCAGACGGCTTATGGGAGCACCTAAGCAATCAGGAAGCAGTCGATATAGTCAGCAATTGCTCACGTAATGTAGGATTTCCTTCTATGTTTATTGATATAAAGTCAGTGATTTGATTAAGATTTTCAGTAATGCTAATTGTGCAGCACTTGGAATTGAAACTTGACGGATTTCTTTGTTTTGTAATGTATTATTTTACAGGGGATTGCGAGAAGAGTTGTGAAAGCCGCTCTTTGTGAAGCGGCAAAGAAAAGAGAAATGAGATACTCAGACTTGAAAAAGATCGATCGAGGCGTGAGGAGACATTTTCATGATGATATTACAGTTGTAGTTTTATTCCTTGACTAACATTTGATCAGCCGATGCTCTGGGCGTCCCCTGCTTTCGATCAGTGATGTCCCTCGAAACATAAACCTCAATGTATAATCCCCATTTCTTCGCTTAAACTAAGATTTCTATTCTGTATAGAGGAGAGTTCAAAGAAAGAAAATATACCCTTTTTTTTCCCTTAAATTTTTATCTTGTAGAGTTGATGCCTTGGAAGAAAACAAGGCTCGGTTGGTTGGTTGGTTTCGGTATATAAAACTAGACAAAAGTTATCCCTCGTTATATGTAGCCATCTTTGTTGACAACTACAAAAAGATAAAATGAAATGTTATTAAGATTGTGACGATTAATTGATGAATTTGTTACGATTTATGGGTTTCCGAGGGAAAGAAGAAGAAGGTACAATTAGTAACCCAATTTGGTCGTTGACTTAGATTTTGTTGTCATGGTGCTTATTTCAGCACTGCATCAGAAATTAAGTGATATAAAAGCGCATCAGAAATTTAATTTAATTTCACAAAAATAAATTATAAATAATGAAATTGAAAGAAAATAGAATTTAGATAATCCATTACCAACGTCAAAATCATTTAGGCATTGTTTGGTATATGATTGTCCATGATTCATTAAAGTATAGTATGGTATGGTATTTTAAAAACTTTTGATTTCATTGTATGATATAGTCTGGTTTCTTTAAAATTATATTAAAATCATGGAAAATCATCATTTTCATAATTTTAAAAAAATGGGTTTTCATGATTTTATAAAATCATATGAAAAACAATGAAACCAAACTTAAAAAACGAATATAAAAATCTACTTGTTTTCTATTACTTTCCCTTCAAAAAACTCCTACAAAAGCTTAAAAAGGAGAAATTCTAGCGGCCAGCATCAAACAGTTGTAAAAAAAAATGGCTACTTTGATTGTTTGTTGCTCGTCACCACCAGTGACGTCTTCTTCAAAAGATTATTCGTTCAATTTTTCCTTGCCTTTCATCTCCAACAAAATTGTTACATTCCCTACCTTCACCACATTCATATCACTCTCTCTTTCACTTCCACTCCATCAAGTTTCTCGCTTTCGCTCAATACCCGCGCCCATTTCTGCATCAATGGCTACTGGGTTAGTTTCCCTTAAAAAATGGAGTAACAAATAAAAGAAATTCTAATTCAAAGTCAATCTCCTTTATTCTTGATGTAGGTTTCGAGTTCTAAACATACTCCTGTTTTATTTTTCACTTTACCAGAAGCGTGAAAGAAATTCTCCCACCACCTCTAACTTCTACGTCAGAGCCGCCTTCAATCTTTGATGGAACAACAAGGTTTGGACGTAATTCCCTCTGTTTGCTTGTGTATTTGATTATGTATGAATTACTTATGCCCTCTAAGTGTTTGATGTTTTGTTTGTGTGAGTGCATACAATATGGTATTAATTATGTTGCCATTGTATTTGTTTGCATGTTTAGGTTGTATATATCATACACATGTCCATATGCCCAGCGTGCGTGGATTACTCGCAACTGCAAGGTTGTTTTCACAACTTGGAACTTTATTTGCTTTCAATATATGACATTTTGGTGGCAAATGTATTGAAGATGAATTCTTGATTTTTGAGTTTGGCTTTTACGTATTGTATGTATTGTATGGTAGGTTAAACTTAAAAGCATTTATCATCCCCTGTACTAACTTTAAAAAATAATGGTGCAGGTCATCGGACTTCACTTAAAAAAAAAAAGTGACTTTTTTGTTTTTTAAAAAAAGTAAATCTTACTTTAGCTTTTATCATCATTTGATCAATCTTCACATTGATTCAATGGTAAAGAGAGGTAAAATAATGGAGACCTTGGAGATCTTGTTTTTACAAGATCATCGTGAATCTACCAAAATTAATGGCAAGAAAATCATTAAATTTCAATTAGATGCCACAAAAAATAATTTTTTCGAATTGATTTGTTAATGAAATTATATGTACTAAACACCAAGATTAGAAATAGAATAGTAAGTATAAACTTTTATATAAGTAGCGTGATACCGTGTTGTTAAGGTTTATAAGAATGCCTGGAATTCCATGGTCAATTATTTGACTTTTATGCTCGAAAGTTTACTACCATTGTCAAAATAGACAACCAGTGCTTTTTAAGTTTTAACATATTATTTGGTCCCTGCTAAATTTCCCCTTTAGCAGTGAAGGTTTTTTTTTTTTAAACAGAGCCAAATGTTTTAGCGGATATTTCTTTGCCCCTTTTAGGATGTATGTCATTTGCAATGTTAATTTCTTCTTTTCAATTGTTGTTCTATTTTAATTTCAACTCGTCTTTTTGGGAGAGAACAGGGTTTGCAAGACAAGATTGAGTTGGTTCCTATAGATCTGCAAGATAGACCTGCCTGGTACAAGGACAAAGTCTACCCTCCTAACAAGGCGAGTCTTGTGAAACTGTGTAGTGTAGCAGATACTTTGGTGTCCAAGCATTTGGTTATGTAATAAAAAGTTGGAGACTATAATAATATTCCTTTCTTCCTTCTTCATGAGTTTGCTTATCTTACTTGTGAATGCAGGTACCTGCATTGGAACACAACAATGAAGTCAAAGGAGAATCCCTGGATTTGATTAAATACATCGACAGTAACTTCGATGGGCCATCACTTTTCCCAGATGTAATGATAAGGGCATCGTCCATCTTTTATTTCATGTTTTTATCTCTTTAATTAACGTAATGATTATCAGGATCCTGCAAAGAAAGAGTTAGCAGCAGAATTGTTTTCCCACCTTGATTCATTCAACAGCGCTTTACGATCCTTATTCAAAGGAGATGCAAATGAAGCTGGTAGCCGTAGCTTAATTAATTACTGCCTTCTGCCTTTGATTTGCACTACAAAATTTCCATGTAGTGATAAAGTTAAACCATTGCAGGTGCAGCACTTGACTTCATTGAGATATCTCTTTCCAAATTTGGTGATGGGCCTTTTTTTCTCGGCCCGTTTAGTCTGGTAAGAACATGTTCTTTTTTCGTTTATCTTTGTTTCATTTATTTATCAATTCTTCTGCCAAGTGACTGTTGAATTTATGCTTTTATTTAAGAAAGTTGTAAATTAGGCAACCAGTGTGTTTTTTTTTTCAATGAGCTATCTAATCTCTATTGTTCATTACTGCAATGCCCATTCTGTGATTCAAGTGTTAGTCCAATTATCCACCTTTTTAAGTGAATTTTGTTGAAAACTTTCAGAGAACCGGAATCTTTCATTTATAGCTATCAGATTTTTCTTACTTAATACTTGAAAGAAAGAAAAAACCATTGGGCTATGGTTTATACTATTAGGCGATTTTCGAATGTAATATATAGAATTAGAGTTTGCAGTGAATATTGGCATTTAAAGGAATAGGATTTGCTCCTAAAATTGAATTGGACCTTATCCCCTTTAAAAGGATTATGCTATTAGATGTAAGTTTTGAAATCTGGAATTTTCTCAAGTTACTAACTTTGAAGTGATGCTTGAAACGATAGTGAACTTATGGTACATATTTGGTTGAGCAGGTGGATATTGCTTATGCACCATTCATTGAAAGATTCCAGCCTGCATTATTGGAAGTAAGGGAATATGACATAACTTCTGGAAGGCCTAATCTGGCTTCTTGGATTCAGGTATTAATGTCTCGAATAACGAATTTTTTGGTTTCGGTTTGCATATTTAGGCTTTCCAAGGTTTCAATGTTATCCTAGTCTCTCAGCTATATTTAAAAGATGTGTCATATCTAATAGTAGTAATAATCAACATATTTGATGTTGTGGTTGTGGATAATTTTCTTTCTTAATTACTTGATTAAGATGAAGCAAAGACAAGAACATATTTTTCTGTGATTTGGTTTGGTGAAGCTGGTTTATAATGTAACATATAGTTTAGAATTCTTGGATAATAGGGTAGTTGTGTGATGTGTTGTAGGAAATGAACAAAAACGAGGCGTACAGCCAAACACGACGGGATCCAAAGGAACATGTTGAAAGCTTCAAGAGACGCCTTCTGGTACAATACTTGCTTTATTGTACTTGCTAAGGGCTCTCAAGTTATCTCTAAAAAAATGCTGCTCCCTGAATTTTCAGAGTGACCTCGTAGTTATTTCAACTTCGAAAAAGTGCATCATTTTGCTCCAGAGCACCACATGTGAACTTCTGGTTGGTTTGACATTTTCAAAGATGTCATTTTTCTTATTTTCTCCCTCAATCAGAAGCTGACACGTGGCGCTCATGGAGCAAAATGATGCACATTTTCGAAGTTGAGGTAGCTACGGGATCATTTTAAAAGTTCAATAGCAAGTTTTTGGGAAAACTCGGAACACCTCATGCATTAAACCTAGCCTTTACTTTCTTCATGTTGTCTTTTGCAGGCCAAAATATGAAATTTCATACTCTTTCTCTGGTGTTGAAGTAATAATAAGATTATCAAAGTCAGAATAGCTTCAAAGCCATCATATTCATATGTAAATGCTTCAACTGAATTTGACTTGAACCTACTAATTATCCTATGTCTATGTATCTGCTTGCAATATTAAGCTTACTGATCATGTTTATGAATGTAGAACAGCAGTAACATGGATTACAAAATATTCTGAAGTGAAAGAAATAAAACTATATCATTACAAAATGTACCTTGATAAAAATATTCAAATACTTGGTTAATTTAAGTTTCACATTAAACAACTCCAACTCAATTTTAAAACTTTTCTTTATAGTTTAGAATTCGTATTTGCATGTGTTACAAGCACGATACATGTTACACCACTTTGATTTGTTATATTGAACTAAAATATAAAATGATAAAGATATTTTTAAAATTAAAGAAATGGAAAATGATGTTACAGGAGGATGAAAACCAAAACGAGAACATGAAGGTGAAGCTTTCTTCTTCAAATGACATTATTCACAAAGGTTATCTGAAAGATATAAAAACTGTAACTTTAATAAATATTCAATAATAGGATTTAACAAATGATTCTATTTAACTACTGGGTATTTTAAGACAGCAAATATTTTGGAGGACTGGTACGGAATACATGCACATTTGCACAAATCAATTTGGGCAAACTGAAAACAAATTGTTTATGTTTAGTAATACTCGTCAAATTTTGAAGTTTGAAAACCAGAAAACATCTTCTTTTTGGTCCAGTAATCCAGGTTTTTTTTCCAAAAAAATTGAATGGTATAAGTTATTTGTTAAAAACACTGGAAATGATAAAAGAATAATACAAATTAAATTATAAATAACAAATATAAATTTTAAACTAATCAATTATAAAATTAAAATTTTTTTAATTCAATTATGAATAAAAGTTGTTTCATGTGTAATTTGCTATTGATTTAAAAATGACAAATCTTGTCTTTGAACGCAACTTTTTCTATCACATTGTATAATTGAAGATGAAACAGTCTTTAATTTTAAGATGAATATATATCAAATTTATCAATTTATAATCTCTTCTAATCAGCTTACATCCGTAAAAATATTTCATTTGATAATTTATTTATAATTTTTTCGGTGATCATTTTGTTCAATTTTTACAAATTTTAATATTTTGAATTTGAAAAATAGTAAGTATGACTATATCTTATTTTTAATTTTCAAATTTTTTATTTTTTGGATAATAAATATTAATCATAAATTTAATTAATTAAAAAATAAGTGAATAAATTAAATAAACTGAATATGCAATAGAAAACTATAAATAAATAGGAAAAATGACTAGAAAAACTAATAATATATCGACAACAAAGATTGTTTGCTTATTCATCAACGGTTAACTATTATTAACGATCAACTACATATCTATATTAGGGGAAAATAAGCTAAATAAAAGATTAGCATGATATTTACAAACAATTATTCAGTCATCAAAACTATTTTCTGAGCGCTAGCATAAAGTAGAAATATATGAGAACTGTTTTTAAGTTTTCCAAACTAAAAAAATTTACAACTAAACATCAATTTCTATTTTTCAATTTTCCTTCAAAATTTTCATGAAACAACCAACCAAGCAGGCCATGGAATAGCCTAGGAAATAACGGGTCAAAAGTAAAACAGATATATCAAATGCATTTTACCAGGAGCCCCTAGTGAGTATATTAGCGTAACATTAAACATTAGTGTATAGAAACTCTAAATTAATTAAGTTTTTACATAACAAAAAATTCATCAGCAACAAAATTGCTGCATAATGTAATGTGGTCTCTGGCAGGCTGAAATCGTCGCTCGATGTATGTAATAACAGCACAGTTGGCTTCGGTTTCTCGTTTGCACATCTACATACCAGCATAGCTTCAGACTCCAGTTTCTCAACTTAACATGGAAACTTTTGAGGATTTCAGTCTATCCATGCAAAAGAAACCTTAATGTGTAACATCAAATATTATATCCTTCTGTTAATCCATCACCTATTTTAGTATGTCTAACTCGATCTATTAGGATTGTATTGAAAAGGAGATTCTAAACCTGTTTCGAACACATCCTTGTCGAGGAGCATATGCACAAAGCAAGCCAGCCGATTCTTACTTCAGCAACACTCTCCATATCTTACTCATATACACTACTAACGACCATACAGAAAGACCTGCTGATATATAAAGCAAAACAACACCAGAAGCCGCCAAAATTCCTGGCCCTCCAAGACTGAACCAACAAGAAATCGACCCAAAATGGATGGATTTGTCAGATATTTCAAAAACTAAATTCATCAGGTCATGGATACCATTAAAGGAAAAATGTTTCAAGTGATAAATGACCTGTTATCTCTGATAGCCAAAAGCATGGTTAGAGCAATCATCTGTGTGGCAGTTTTCCACTTCCCCAAATTATTTACAGCAACAGCCTGCAATACATTTTCAAAATATTACTGTATTTTCTAGTTGATAATGTTTTTAAGATGGATATGCTATGCTACCCCAAGAGATCATTGAGTAGTTTGGAAAGGCAAATAGGGTATTAATTAGTATAGATAGGGGAAAACAAACCTCTAAAAGTTCACCATTCTGTGAAGCAGCCCATTCTCTGACAGCAGACATGGTTATCTAGAAATTGGAACCATTTTCAGTTAGAAATTAGGACTTCCGTAAACACAACTGAAGAATAAAATTAAACTTTGAAACCATAGTAACACAAAGCACTGGAGGTGCAAAAAGCACACTTTTTTTAAAAAAAAAGCGCACAGGGTTAGATTTTAATGATTTGTTTTTACTTTCTAAGCGAGCGCTTTTTTTGCACTGTGTAAAAGCGAGAAGCGAGACCCTAGCACTTTGAGTGCGCTTTGCGCTCTCTACTATTATGTTCAAAACTGCTACATCTATATTACCTCACGACCAATTATGGCAATGGCAGGTACTGTCAACAACCATGGCACTTGTCCAAAGATTGCAACTTCCGGAGGTTTAGTACACAATAAGACCAAGGTGGCAGCAACCATAAGCTGCATAAAGCAAAGGAATCCAAAGCGTTCAATCATTTGCATTAACTGAAGCACATTTTGCATCTGAGTTTGACCAAGGCTTCGTCAAAAACTTATATGATCAAAGAAACACTTACTTTATCAGCCACAGGATCCAAAAATGCACCAAAGGCAGAGCCTAATCCCATCTGACAAACATTTAATATTCACATAAACCAATTTGGTTATGGACATAAAAAGTTGCAAAAGGCAGTAGAAATCACTTAATTTACATTTTACTTGTTCTTTCCCAAACAAAAAGATATATACCTTTCGTGCAAGGTAACCATCAAGCCAATCAGTTACTGCTGCAGCAATGAAAATGCTTGTGGTGGCAGTTCTGCCCGACCAAGTATCCACATAAAAAGCTGGAAAGCAAACAAATGTAAGTCCCGGGAAATGCTGACCATTTATAAATAACAGATTTCAAGTTGTTAGGAAAAACGAAGTTGCCCTATTCCAAAAATCAACATTCTATGCATCCTTATCGATTCACCCACCAGAGGAGGAGAAGTAAAAGCTGTTGCAATAACATAGTTAGGATAGTTATTTTCCATCGACAATGAGTGAAATTGGCCTTAAAGCATAAGTTCAAAAGCATAACCACGATTAAACCCCATTTTCATATAAAATGAAATTAACCAGAGAAGCCAACGAGAATGGGATCCTATGGTGTTTTAATCGCGTTGAATAACCAACAACAGATACAATTCTAGCTCCCAATTTCATTTCTCTAAGTGAATTAAACAATCGTATAGGAAGTAAGGTTTCAAATCGAATAAACATGTTCGAGGACAAAAACATCAACAAATTCCATCCCCCAAAATTCATTAAAATCCAGATACTATACTATCACATCAACAACCAAAATTTCTGGAAAATCGAAAGAGCATTCTGCAAATATAACAGCAAAAAATACATCAAATATGAAGCATATAAAAACAGAATGATAAAAAGAAATTCTACGCAAACCGTACTACTAATGAGAAGGGGAACAGCAAAGACACGGCCGATGGTTAAAATTGTAGGGAGAGTGAGCAATTTGGAAGCGGAATCCTGCTGTTTGTGATGCTTTTTGGAAGGAGGTGATGGCTGCTTATGATGATCGATTAAATCGTTACTCTGATACCAATCAATACTATGCACCTTATCATCAGAGCCCATATCGACGACAAGACCCGATCCGGAAGACGACGAATCGGATCCCGAGAAGCCAGCTGGTTTTTGAGATTCCGATGGAGAAGAAGGCGGAGGAGTAGAAGAAGAGGAAGAGGTGGAATGGGGAGAGAAAAGAAAGAAACGGTTGTTGAAAGGGCGAAAAGAGAATAAATGGCTATAATTGGGAGGAAAAGAATATCTAAAGGAGGAGGGAAGGAGTGCGCAGGGTGCTAACGTGCGCCATTCATTTGTGACGTTGGCATTTAAGGAGGAAGATGAGTGGAGACTGAGATTTGTAGAGGTGGCGGAGACGGTGGTCGGAGAAGAGGAGCAGCGGTGGGCCCACTTATAGGGTTTGGCGCAAAAGGAGGCCGCGAAGCTCAGTTTTAGAACTGCCATTGAAGTAAGTGGTGGATTCCGATTATAACTTTTTATTCTCTCCCTTTATTTTTGACAGTCTATTTTTGTGTTCAAATATTTATCATAGGGAAAACTTCAAAAACATGACATGTGGTTTCAATTATTATCAAAACGAGGACTTTCATAATTTGGAGGACTTATTTTCACCTATTATCCACATAAAACTCAACCAATTACAAGCAAGTCCTCGTTTTAATAATAAGTGAAACCACATGTCATGTTTTTGA
>CAOJBI012354451.1:0-12357 GCA_948277035.1 Euphorbia corollata
TTTTGCTGCTGGTAGATGTGATGTTACCAAATAATTTTCTTGTCTGAAAACAACTATAATAAATTTTGTAGCTGTAGTAATTACACACTTAAACTGGGAGTTTACACTAACTAAAACATTATTCCATATGCGGTATGCCTCATTTTTTTCCTTTAATTTCCCTTAGTAGTAAAGATAAGAGTTTGTGGGACTTGGGCAAAATTGATGGCTAATGGCCAATGGTACTTGAAAAAGGGTCTCTTTGAGCTGTCACGCGTAATCAAACCTTTGAATAGTTTAGATGAAAACAAACAATTTAGCAAACGGAAATTCGAGATGGGGATGGGATTCCTAACTTTAATGGGATCCACCCATTATGGTTCCTTTTTGTTGCTTATATGAATATCTATATATGCGCAGAGGTTGAAATTGAATTAGTATTAACGTTTATTTAACAAAAAAGAAAATGAAGTAGTGACTAAGCAATCTCTCACAGCTTTTGTAAATTGCCTTTGATCAATTCTATCATCTTCTGTAAAGAACTTTATTTTTACAGCACAACAACATATTCAGCTTTGTGTATATACTGAATTTTATATTCTGGACATCCAAGAATGAATTAATTGGGACCCACATAAATTAACAGACATCACATGATTCAGATCTAAACTAGAATTTTTGTGATCTGGGTCTTAATCTGGTTTTTTTGTCTTGTTAATGTATTTTATAATAATCGATTTAGATCCAGTAACTGCTAAGTTAACATTTTGATGTTTTGTTTTCTATAGTAGTTCTTGTAGTATATATTAGTTTTTTTGCGTTTGATAAGTTCATCTATTTGATAATAATGCTGAAAAATAATAAAGTAGGTCCAAGGTTCGGTATGAAGCATATCTTAATTGAATTGCAACAAATGGATGTATCAAATTACTATCAACAAAATTAAACTTAAAAAACACTTTCTTTTTCCGACCAAGTTCATTTTTATAGTTTAAATTTTAATCATTGCAATCTTTTAATATATTTTTATGTGCTGTGGCAAATCAATTAGGAAATTAGGTCATTTTGCGGAACTTGATTAATTATTTTGCACTTGACATTTACATCACTGGTGTCATCGAAATTAAATATTGTTAACACATGTACAATATTTCACAAAGATATTTTGTTTGCAACAAAGTAATGCCAGTTTTCAGATACTGATTATACAAAAGTAAGAAAAGAAATAGTAGATTAAATGACGAAACAAGATTTCTCAAAGAACAATTTGTTTACGCGAAACCATATTTTCTTTTGAAAGTAAGAGCATCGATTCGGCACCTCCTTTATTTAAGACTCTTTGCAACTTTTTCTTTTAGTTTGAAAAGAAATACGTAATCATTCAAAGAAGTCAAAACTATTAAAATATTTCTAAACCAATAACTTAGATTTAGAAAATATCTTATCAAGTAGAGAGTGTTCACGAGACGAGTTCAAAAACTGCCACAGGAAAATGATAGATACAGCGAGTGAGCGACAAGAATTCTTTATAAAAACAGTTATGTTGCACTTGACTGCAATAATCTGTCACAAATCAAAACAACTGAAATATTTTCCATTCGTTATCTAATTTACAATTGAAATTGCGTAAGTAGTACTTTTAGATATGTACTTAAGTTTAATGTGAAAATTCCGTAATTATATATAAAATTTCTAACAAGATATCTGCATCTTGTTTTTGTGTAAAGATAAGTACCTTGATTGAATAAATCTTGTTTGGATGTTAGAGTTAGAATAATTGCCATTTCATATTGATGTGTTTAGTAAAAATCGAACCTAAGTTTCATTCCACATACTTGTATAGTCAACTAACCTACACTTTATTCATATTTGCATCTTAAAAGATGCTGAACGGTTGAAATTTGAAAGTGACTTGATGATGCAGTCAAAATATAGGGATTTTTTTGGGTCACTTGATAATGTGCTGTGCATGTAACATACGTGTTCTGTCAACTCCTGCGTTCATCTTTTCCCGACATTTTTCTTAAAATTTTTTTATCTACTTTAGAAGTCAGACATGGAACCATCAACTGTGCTAAAAATGTGGGAAAAAAGTTGAGATTTGTATTTGATGAACCCGAAATTAAAAAATATCTTTTGAGATTCTAGCAATTGATACATAAACGTGTTTCATTTTCTTTTCATGACAATTGAATTGTACAGATGAGCACAAAAACTCATCTTTCTTTACCTTGGTGAGCTGCTGCTGATCTCAAACTTAACTGCTAAAATTGGACAATTTCATAGTTCAGACAGCATGGAAGACGAGGTACAAGTTAGTTCAGAAATTCCTGTAATGAAGATCGGAACTGAAGTTAAAGCTGAGGTTGTCAAGGTAAGAGATAAAAGAGTTCCTTTCCTTGTAACAAGAGACTTAACATGCACCTTTATTTTAGATTTTTAAAAATCTGCCTTAATCAAGTTCATATATTATGCTCATTATTGGCTTGGGCTGACTCGAAAGCTTTGCCATGACTCATAAGAAGTAACAACAAATAATAGATAGCGACGCACATGTTAATTTACTATTAAAATAACATTAACTGTAATTCTTATTGTGGAGTTTGTAATAACGATTTTAAGAACTGATTTCACAGAAATCTAATGGTGACTTTGCACAAGTAGAAAAAGAAGGGAAGAAAGAGGAGGATGAGACTGATGGAGAATTCATAAAAATTGAAAAGGAATCCCTTGATGGCAAGGATCCCTCTCATAGAGTTGAGGAAGACATTGCCGATAATGACAAGCCATTGGCTGTAGAAAGAAGTTCAAGCAGCACAACCAGAGAATTGTTGGAAGCTCAAGAGAATGCAAAGGAAATTGAACTTGAGTTGGGAAGAGTAGCTGAAGCATTAAAGCGTTCCGAATCTGAAAACGCCTCACTGAAGGAAGAGAGCTTGCTTGCAAAGGAGAAGTTGGAGGAAAGCGAAAAGAAGTACGGCGAGCTCGAACTCAACCACAAGAAATTGCAAGAGCAGGTTATTGAAGCCGACGAGAAATATGCAGTACAACTTAACAATTTACAGGCAGCTTTGGATGCGCAACATGCAAAGCACAAAGAATTGCTCGAAGTCAAAGAATCATTTGATGGCCTAAGTCTGGAGCTTGAAAACTCTAGAAAGAGGATGCAAGAATTGGAAGAAGGGCTGCAAATTTCTACAAGCGAAGCAAAAAGGTTCGAGGAGTTGCATAAAGAAAGTGGTTCCCATGCTCAAAATGAGACACAGAGGGCACTGGAGTTTGAAAGGCTCCTTCAAGAAGCAAAATTAGGTACAAAAGGAATGGAAGAGCAGATCTCATCCTTGCAGAAGGAAATTCAGGTGTTTAATGAGAAGATTGCAGAAAACCAGGAAGTTGAAGAGGCCCTTAAGAGAACTGTGGCAGATCTTTCAGCACTTAACGAAGAATTAGTACTATCAAAATCACAGCTGGCAGACATGGAGCAAACGCTTTCTTTGAAAGAGACTCTTGTAAGTGAAATTACTGGGGAATTAGACCTCAAGAAAGCTTCAGAATCTCAACTGAAGGAAGATACATTGGCTTTGGAGAACCTGCTCAATGCAACCAAAGAAGATCTTCAAAGTAAAGTTTCTGAGTTAGAAGCCATCCAGTTTAAGCTGCAGGAAGAAGTCAATGTGAGGGAAACAGTCGAATCCAAGTTGCAAGAACAGGAATCTGTGTTTTCAAGTACCCATGAAGAATTAGCTAAAGTAACAAAAGAAAAAGAAGCTCTTGAAGCATCTGTTACAGATCTCACTAGCCATGTAGCTCAAGTTAAGGAACAATGCAGTGAACTTGAGCAACAATTAAGTTCCATTGAACTAAAAAGCAACAATGCAGAGCGAGAGGCAACAGAGTTTTCAGTCAAAATATCTGAACTCAATGCTGCTCTGAAAGAATCAGAGGAAGAGAAAACACAGTTGAATGTTCAAATAAAAGAATACCAGGAGAAGGTAACCAACTTCGAATCTTCACTTTCTGAGTCATTATCACGATGCGCTGAGCTTGAGGAGCTGTTGAAGGATGCTACAGAGAAGAGTGCTGAACATGAGAGCCGAGCTACTATGAACCACCAGCGCAGCCTTGAACTTGAAGACTTGTTCCAAGCATCTCATTCCAAAGTAGAGGATGCTGGGAAAAAGGCGAGTGAGGTAGAATTGTTGCTTGAAGCAGAGAAATATAGAATTCAGGAACTTGAAGAGCAGATCAGAACGTTAGAGAAGAAATGTGTGGATACAGAAACTGAGTGCAGTACACACTTAAACAAGGCATCTGAACTTTCATCGGAGCTTGAGGCGTTCCAGGAAAAGGCTTCAAACCTTGAAATCGCCTTGCAAACAGCCAATGAAAAAGAGAAAGAGCTGACAGAAAGCTTGAATTCATTGACCAATGAAAAGAAGAGTTTAGAAGATTCATCAAGCAGTTCTACAGAGAAGCTGGCGGAAGCTGAGAATCTTGTAGAAGTATTGCGCAATGAATTAAATGTGATGCAAGAGAAGTTAGAGAGCATTGAAAATGAACTGAAGGCCACTGGATTGAGAGAGAGCGACATAATGATGAAACTCAAGGCTGCTGAGGAGCATCTAGAGCAACAAGAGAAACTGCTAGAGCAAGTTACTGCAAAAAAGTTAGAGCTTGAATCATTAAATGAATCGCTAGCAAGGGATTCAGAACTTAAAATTCAGGAGGCCATAGCAAACTTCAGCAGTAAGGATTCTGAAGTACAATTCCTGGTAGAAAAGTTGAAGAGCCTCGAAGAACAAGTGAGGTCATATGAAGAACAGGTTGCTGAGGAAGCTGGAAAATCTGCATCTTTGAAGGAAGAACTGGAATTGTGTTTGCTGAAAGTTGCTTCCTTGGAAACTTCGAATGAAGATCTCAAAAACCAGGTCTTAGAAGCAGAAAGCAAGGCTGCTAGCTCTCTCTCTGAAAATGAACTCTTAGTTGAGACGAACAATCAGCTCAAAATTAAGGTTGATGAACTTCAAGGTTTGCTAGATTCTGCTGCTTCTGAGAAGGATGTCTCAGCTCAACAGCTTGCTTCCCACATGAGCACTATCACAGAACTTGCAGAGAAGCACTCAAGGGCTTTGGAACTTCATTCAGCTACTGAGGCCCGGACTTTACAGGCAGAGGAAGAATTACAAGAAGTCATTCAAAGGCTGGCACATAGAGACGAAGAGACAAGAGATTTGAATGACAAGCTAATTGCTCACGAAGAAAAAATTAGAGTCTACGAGGAACAGGCTCAAGAAGCTTCTGCTATTGCTGAAACTCGAAAACTTGAGCTTGAAGATGCTCACTTGAAACTAAAACAACTAGAAAGTATTGTTGAGGAACTGCAAATCAAGTCCAGTGGCTTTGAAAAGGAGAGTGGAGGACTGGCTGATGCAAATCTAAAGCTCACTCAGGAACTGGCCTCATATGAATCCAAACTGAGCGACTTAGAAGCAAAACTATCTGCAGCCCACTTGGAGAAGGATGAAACAATGGAACAATTACAATCTTCGAAGAAAGCCATAGAAGATTTAACTCTGCAGCTTAATGACGAAGGACACAGACTACAGTCTCAGGTTTGTCATAATTTCTTACGATGTCCTCAAATCATGATCTGGTGATTTAGTCTGCTGAGTTTATATGTTTTCTTACTGCAGATATCTTCAGTCATGGAAGAGAACAACCTGCTAAATGAAACTCATCAAAATACAAAGAAGGAACTTCAATTGGTGATAATCCAGCTTGAAGAGCAATTGAAGGAGTACAAGGCTAATGAAGATGCCTTAAAATATGAGCTTGAAAATCTTAAGACTGGGCTGGCAGAGAAGTCAGCGCTCCAAACCCATCTCAAGGAACTGGAAGATAAATTGGCAACAGCTGAATCACAACTGAAAGAAGAGGTACTGTTTTATCATTTAGACGAATTTAAAAGAACCCCAAAATAAGCTTTTCAACTTCATTGAAGTTCATCAGCTAATCAGAATATCATTACTTCCTGTAGGTCAAAAAAGTCCAGGCAGCTGCTGCTGAAAAAGAAGCCGAGTTAAACATGAAACTAGAGGATCATGCACTTAAAATTCAAGACAGAGATATACTAAATGACCAAGTTTTACAGCTTCAGAAAGAATTACAACTTTCTCAGAGTGCTGTTTCTGAAAAGGTTAGGCACCAGCCCTTTAGTTTAAATATTTGACTTGAGTAAGAAACTCAAAAATACATGTTGGCCTGTACGTTGTTGTGAGTTGTGACATATACAACCATTCTATTATTGAGAATAGTTTGGAGTCTATTGCCTTTCGAACTCTGAGAATGATATTTCTATTTGATGTCCAAACTGAACAGGAAGAAGCAAATTCTCAAAAATATTTAGAAATAGAAGCAGCTATGAAGAAATCCCTTGAAGACCTTGAAGCTAAGAACAAAGAGATCCTACTCCTAGAGAAGCAGGTGAAGGAACTTGAGCTGAAATTGCAAATGGCTGATGCAAAATTATTAGAGAAGGTAAGTTCCTTTCAATCATGTGTCACTTAACAGAACATGAAATCTTAATTTAGTTAGCTCTTTGCGTTCGTTATATTAAACAATTTAGCAGTTCCCCTTATATAATTCCCCACCTATGCATATAAAATTAAAAGCCTAGCTTGTATCATAGATTTATATTATGCAAAACAACAGCAACATTTTCTCTCTGAATTATGCCCACCCTAATAAGGAGCCTTAAATTATAATTTTTTTATGTTGAATCTGTTGCAGAGTAATGAAAACAATTTGGTTGATAACAAGGATGGTACAGAGATCAAATCCAGAGATATATCATTTGGCTCTTCAAGCCCAGTGAAAAGAAAGAGTAAGAAAAAACAAGAGGCTGTGGCACAAGCCTCGACATCTTCAGAGACACATTCTCGAACCACAGAGGTTTCTACTGCGATGCACATAAAGTTCATTCTGGGAGTGGCCCTTGTATCCATTCTCGTTGGCATCATTCTTGGCAAACGGTATTAGATTTCCTGCTGTTTTGTTTTTGTTTCCCAATATGTTCAAGTTCTTTTCTTTCTCTCTTTATTTGCGTTTGTTTTTTATTTCATTTCGTATGGACAAATTCATGCATTTGATATGTAACTTCTTCTATATATAGTAGAGAGCTAGGTGGGGATTTGGCTTTCGATATTTGTTAAAGAATGTTTGATTCCCTGCTGTATTTAAGTTTGCAATTTTGTTTTTGTATTTGTTTTCTTCAACAATATAATTGATAGCATGTTTGGTTTTAACATGGTTGAAAACGGGGTTTGTTCCTCTTTGGTAACGTATCCAAATTCTGTGCTATTGACTTACCAAGACATTCTGTTGACATGGTTGGTAGCATGTTTGTTATCTTGAACGTCTTTGGCAACTTATGCAGATATCGAATAACCAAGACGATACTGAGGGCAGAAGGTATTTCTTAGAAACAATTCGATTTAAATATAATGAAGTTTCATTTGCATAGTTGATAGTTGAGAAACTGACAACTTATTGCAAAGATAAGAACTATAAAAATGCTACAAAATTATGCAAACACGATAAGAAAGATATTTTTCTCTTTCTTATCTGGTACTTGCATGTTGAAAGATCATGACGTTGCTGTTCAAATACAAACATTTCAGTGCCAAGGACAGAACTGACGATTCCAAGCAACAAGAACAATGTACAAGAGTTTTAATTCTTGCACCTTGTTAGCTATATTTATCGAATAAACCTTTTCCGATCTCCAATTACCCAGCATATGCGGAAAAAAGCAGATCGTCGATAATACTAAAAACGGAAATAAAAAAAAAAGATCAACATATTATTATTCCCTTGGAAGCAATTGTCATGTTAAGAAGACAGAAACTGATTCTATGGGTACAGAGGACGGATATAAAAGGGACTATGCACAAGATGGAGAGACCTCACTCAAAGTTCTCCACTAAATTTACAGCATGCTAAGCAATTGCATCTTCGAGTAACAGATGAGTCCATACCTTTCTGTTGGCCGAAAACTGCAATCAGTCCAAAAAAGAGGCAAGTTGAATCAAATCAGTCAGAGCACAAACGCCTGATGCATAGTTTACCCTTAAACTTGTCCCAAAAAATCAAATGCACCCTTTGATTTTGAAAAGCACCCAGTTACCCCTCAATTTGTAAAAAAACATCAATATGCCTCCTAGATGACACGTGTCACATTCTGGTTGATTTGACTTTTCAAGTATTTTATTTTTCTCTTTCCATCAGAAGTTGACACGTGATAATCAGGGGGTAAATTGGTAATTTTTACATGTTGAGGGGCTTAACTGATACATTTTTGCAAGTTTAGTAAGTAATCGGATGCTTTTCAAAGTTCAGGGGCACTTGATTTATATGGACAAGTTTAGAGGGCAAAATATGTATTTGGCCTTCTGGTTATAAAGTAACTACATCATTTGAGTTGGGTATAGCTAAAATTATGATGCAAAGCCTCTACTAGTTATCTGAACCATTCATCGTTATGGTCAATTAAATTGAAAATCACGTCACACTTGGTAGTAATTAATGTGTATGTGTCCATTTCTCCTCTCGTTGTCTTCGTCATTCAGTCTATCCACAAAACACCAATCAATTTACAAGTCATTTCAACTAATTTTCCTTATTTGTAATATGTGTTAGCACACATAATTTAACATAATTTGTGTTGGTTTAGTAATTTGACAATAAAACCTTTAGTTAGTCCATTCATAAAACGGAATAGACTCGTATATACCAACTTATTAATTAATAATAATAATAATAATAATAATAATAATAATAATTTAATTTTCGATGCGTCCGTTACCATGCATCATTGTGCCCGTGGGACTTGCATAAAAATTTAAAGTTATTTACTTATTTACATTTATGTTATTGATTTATTGACGATTTTGCCATTTAATTTTTCTATGAATAAAATTCTGTTTTTCTTATTCAATACAACTCAGAGATAATCAACAAAATATTTTTTCTTATTCTCTCTCTACTTCTTTTGTTATAGTTATAATAGCATTGCCTTTATAGTCTATTTACAACACGTTATCAGCACGATCTTGCTCTGTCATAAATTTCACCAAATATATTCTAAGTAAGGCGTGATTTTATTTTTCAAAAATGTCATATTTGAAAAATCTTGATTTTTCTCCTCTTAATGTATCCATGAGAAATTGCTTAACTTAGATGCTGGATGCAAAATTATATTTAAAATCTCTGGGTTTTGAAATGTGTATAATTTCAAATAATAATGCCTCATCACAGCATAATGCATCGGCTATAGTTTTTATCCGCCATCACCTTGACGAAGGACTTAAGGTAGAATACCTGACTGATGAAGATCCAGTAAATATGTGGAAACAATTAAAAGACAATTATGATCACTTAAAGAAATTATTTCTACTACGAGCTCAATATGAATATAATTGTATAAGTGAATATAATTCCAAACTGTTTATACTTCAATCTTGAAATTATATGGACAACCAGATTTTTATGATGAATTTTTTTTTCGAAAAAAATTTGCCTAACTAGCTTACAATAATAATAAGGAAAAACATTATCTCACTCCACCCGAATGTGAGTTCGAACCTGTGACCTCTATGATCACAGCTTCATGTCTTAACCAACTAAGCTAAGAGATTTGCCACTTCCGATGATGAGTTACTGAAAAAGATATGTTTCACTTTCCATCCAAATAATGTTGTCTCACATGAATAATATCGAATGCAAGGCTATAAGAAGTACAACAATTTTATTACTACTCTCATTTTAGCAGATTAAAGAAATCTATTGGTATTTAAAACCCATGAACTATGACCAACGGATGCAGATCCATTATCGAAACCTAATGTGATGGTTCATAATAATAATGATAATTATAATAGACCCGGCTGCAGAAATGATCGTGGTCGAGGTAGAGGTCATGGTCGTGGTAGAGGATATGATAATAAAAATTCTCATCGAAGTGGAAAAATAATAATAGCAACTAGAAAAATAATAATCAAAGTACTGAAAATAAATGTTACAAATGTGGTATGACTGGTCACGAGTCGAGGACTTGTGAAATTGCTAAACATCTAGTAACCTTATACCAAGCTGATATTAAGAAAAATGTTGAACCGGAAACCAATTTTATATTGGATGATAATCACCCGATTAGTATGACAAATATGGAATTTGAAGATTTTCAGTTACCCAATACTAGTGAAAAAGAAAAATACGAATAATAATTATTTATTTTTATATGCATTTAATATATATTATTACTCATTTTATGTTTAATGTAATTTTTATTTCATAAACAAATAATAACTCATCCTTATTTCTTTAATGATGAAAATGAATTTTTTTCTCGGTATTATATGACATCAAGGCAAATAAAGTAAATTTATGCATTGTGGAAGGTGCCTACCACCCATACTATTTTTAAAGAAGCAAAGTATTTTTCTACTCTAAAAACGGGTGAAACAATTATCACCACAATATTAGGTAAAAGAAAAATGATTGAATAAGGCTCAGAAATAGCCAAAATTATGTTACAAATGAAAACTAAATTTATTATAAATTCATGATGCATTATTTTCCGCAAATTCTCATAGAAAGTTATTGAGTTTTAAAGATATTCGTAGAAATGGATATCATATTGAAACCTTGAACGAAGATAATAAATAATGACTTTATATTACAAAGATAATTTCAAGTAAGAAATGTACACTTGAAAAATCTCACATTCTTTCATCTGGCTTGTACTACACATATATTAATATAATTGAAGTCAATTTAACTATAAACCAAAAGTTTATAAATTCAGATATTTATAAAATTCAGCATGATCAACTATGTCACCTTGATTCAACAATGATAAGGAAAATTATAAAAAATGCATGGATATCCGTTGCAAAGAATAATTCATCTTTAAAAATCGGATATCTGATATCCTGAAAGAGTAATAAAATCGCATATACCAGCAGTAAATGTGCCAATTAAAGTTCATGAAAACAACCTCCTAATAATACTCTAGCACACTTGAAGTGTTGACGAATTGTTGGTTCAAAGAATAAAAATTCTAAAAGGAGAATTATTGATAAATAAAAATATTTTCATTGAGAATACAAATACTAATATAAACATACTTCCAGCAGAAGTACAAACACCCGAAATACAAAAATCTGGAGTTGTTGAAAATGAAGAAATTCAAATAAATTATATTAGTAATGATAAAGAATGAAACGGAGACAAAATGGTTGTAGACCATATTTTTTCATACAACGTTACAAGGCATAAAATAGAAACAATTTCAACAAACTCCATCTTTGCGACCTAACGACACAAAGCCAACCAGGCAAAATTTTATATGTATATGCGTGAAGAATCATAGTTTCGACAAATTTATGTTGATCATTCAATTATTAATAACATAGCTTTTTCCGTTTTAACGTAAAAAAACAATGAACCATCACTACAAGAAAATTGTTGAATAGCGACGAAAAATAGCGTCGACATTTAATTTAAAGGATGAAGCCATATTATCGACGACTTAATGACGGCTTTTTAACTAGCGACGAATTTGCGACGACATTTAGTATAAAGTATGAATCCATATTAGCGACGACTTAATGACGGCTTTCTACTAGCGATGACGTTGGGACGACAGAAGTTAACACAATATTTTGCGCTTCTTTTCTTCGCGCTAAATCATGCTTGCTCTTAGCGACAACATAGCGACGAAATATAACGTCGACTTAGCGACTACCTTGCTAACTTAAATTGGCTTCCGAAATAAGGAGTATGTGACGATATAGCGACGAGAATGTAATCGCTAATTGCGACGACATCCCAAAATGTCGTCGCTAAGAATAACTGTCGAGCGTTATACGTCGAGTGTGTTTTCGTCGCTAAGTCGACGCTACATTGGAATATCATCGCTAAGTCGTCGGTAAATCTATTTTTGCGTCGACTTTTTATCGTCGCTATTTCCCATTTTTCTTGTAGTGATATGTCAAGGAATCCTACTATAAAGCTTCTTCTTAATGGGGATTCATTGAAAAATAAAAGCCAATTAAAAATATTTCTTTGTAAATTTTAAGGTAAAAATGTAACGTACATCAGCAGGTTGAATAACAACAAGCTTCTCATCAAGTGAAGTAAAATCGTGGATACCAAATGACTTCATCATAGCCAAAAAGGAAACAGTAGACATTGGTTTGTCCTCTAGATCATCGATCCATTACCATATATCGTGGCACCTCTTTGACAATCCCATCTTCATTTGGATTAACCCATTTGGTCCAATATGCTCGAACTATAGGCTTTTTGCATTTGATC
>CAOJBI012354515.1:0-11274 GCA_948277035.1 Euphorbia corollata
AATATTGGCAGGCAAAGAATCCTTATCGGATAAGGATTCTTATCTTTGTAAATAAGTGTGTATCTTTTTAACTGACATTTGCCGGTTTCTTTTCTTTTTTACTTACTTAACATGTAAGCCTTTTTGGGCTATAAAAGGGAGTGAAGACCCTTTGTTCTTCACATACAAAATATTGGAGATGAAATAAAACTTGTAAAGTTTTATGAAACCTTTGAGTGTTATACTCTAGAGAGGTTTTCTTTATTTGTAACAGAATTTCTAAAATCCAATAGAAGATATATCAAAAATCGTTTCCATCAATAATACTAAGGCGATCTTTAGCCAAGAAGCGATCAGGTATAACTCAACTCTATCATGTTTAGATATTCATCGTTTTATAAATATCAATCATATTTATTACTAGTATTATTTATGTTCAAATATTCAATGAACAGTCATGTTCATTCATACATATCCAGTATTATCTATTAAAAATTCTTATTAATTAACTTTGATTTATATAAATTCACGATCTCATAATCCCGATCTCTTGTTATGTTTAGATATTCATCTTTTTATAAATATCAATCATATTTATTACTGGTATTATATCAAAAACCCTTTCCATCAATCAATACTAAGGCGATCTTTAGCCAAGAAGCGATCAGGTATAACTCAACTCTATCATGTTTAGATATTCATCGTTTTATAAATATCAATCATATTTATTACTGGTATTATTTATGTTCAAATATTCAATGAACAGTCATGTTCATTCATACATATCCAGTATTATCTATTCAGCGTGATTTTCTACATAAAATGCTGGTGCACTATGTGGACTATTACTTTGTCTTATTACTCCTTTTTTAATTAATTCTTCCATATCTTTTTCAAATTCTTCTACATCTCTTTTAGTATATGGTATATTATTTGGACATTTTATTTCAGCATTAGGGTCTTTTAACTTAATTTCTATTAGTGCATTATTTGTATTTTTTATTCCTAATAAATAATCCGTAAATCTTTCTTCTAATTTTTTATTTATGGGTGGCTAATTCATATGTATCAAAAGGATCTGCTTCGGGTAATGCTACCATCTTGGTTTTCATTTGGATTTTTGTAGTGGGATATATATTTCTGTTTTTGTCTGCACCACTCCTCGTTCTCGCTACCACCATAACCATCACCACCACCTTCTCCATCTCTACCTCCATCCCTTCACCATCACCGTCACTTCCTCCACCCTACTCTTGCTATTACCACCTCCTTTATCCCGTCACCGCCAACACCACTTTCTCCACCTTGCTCTTACTACAACCACCTCCTTCGCACCTCCTCCACGCCTTGCCACCTCCATCCCGTCACCACCACTTTCTCCACACCGCCACCACCACCTCTTCCACAATGCTCTCGCTACTACCACTTCCTCCACCCCGCTCTTACTACCACCCCCTCATCCACCTTGCCTCCGGCACTCCGTGCAACCACCCACTCTATCCAATCGTCACCACCATTACCGCCATTATTTTAATATGATATTTCATATTTAAATATGTGATTGGAAAATATTTTCTTGATATTAAACAAACATCAGAAAATATTTTACAATGATGTGTAGACAAACACATGAAAATATTTTATGTTCGTGCATAATGTTTTCCCTTACACAATATTTTCCCTTACACATTATTTTTCTGCAAACAAACAGGGCCTAAATGACACTGTAATAGTAATAATAACTTGATTATTTATTAAATAATATTATTTTTTTTACTGAAAGAGGTAGTCAATATATTAATAGAGATAAAAAGAAAACAGAATAAAATGAAAACGGTTAATCAAAGAAATAATATTATAAACTAACCAATTAATAAATTTACATTTTATTAATTGTCAAACATTGTATGTAATTGTAATAAGTAAATAAGAAATTGTTTTTTTTTTCATAAATATGGATTTTTGAAGAACTTGTCAGGATTTTCTACCTTTGGTTTAATTGGTGTATTCATTGAGTCGCGTCTAATTGGTGAAATTTGCTTTTTCAAAACTTAGAGGATTTTTTAAAACTGAAATGGATTGTTGTGCACTTGTGCATATTGTGTGTAATATACTCACACCAACATGGCTTCCATGCAGAAATTCAACCCAATCTTGGGTTGATAAGTGACATGTAAGTTGTAAAAATTCACAAAAAAAAAACCTAAAAAATTTCATTGAAATCCTTATTAAATTTTTGTTTTTAATAAGGCCATCTTCAAACAAAATCTCCAAAAAAATCATTCATATTTTTCTCTTTCTTCCTCTTGTTCTTTCTTTCATTTTATCAAAAATTAGAAATTCATACAACTCTTGTTGGAAATTTATGTTATATTATTTCAAAAGAATATTTATGTTATTTTAATGATATTAAGGTTAATTAAGAAGAATAAATATATGTCTTGAATTGGTTTCATGGACCGGTTTTGGTTTCAAAAATTGTGTTCGGTGGGTTTTAATCCTATTATTTACTACCATTTAATTATATGTTAAAAATCATATTTAAATGAGTTTTATTATTGTTAAAGTCTATACGTTTTTATGGACTTCAATAGCTAATTATATTTATTAACAACTATTATTACTTATCTTGTGTATTGTGTTGGCTATTGTGTTTTTCCTAACATCGTTTTTTATGGAAACACAAAACTTTTATTTTCTATTCTAAAGTTTGAAATGAGATTTGTGTGATTGAAGTGCACAATCATTTTGCCCGAAATTGTCTCTTCTTATTTCAATCTTTGAGTTTTGGATATGATATTTCATCTTTGTTTCTGCCACCATCTCAACGTTCTGAGGTGAAGACGTTGTTCAATCTTAGAAGGAACTACCAAATATCCTTCAAGGACAACGCTTGACACGGCCCCAGTTATTGAGTGAAAACCGGAAAACTTCATAAGTTAGACATGATGATGATGTTGGCACCTCCACATTCAAGAGAGACAATCCGGTATCCAAGATAAACTTTTATTTTATTTTTGATTTTGTCATTGTTTTTCCAACAACTCTCATAGCCAAATCAACACATTCTCCACTAATATATATGTGTAGCGCGCTCAATGAGTCTTGATGATTTGTTGTTCAAGTTGATCTTATAGAATGAAGCTTCAATGAGTTTTTATGGACAAAAAGATGAAGAACATGATGAAGATGCTGAAGATGATGGCGTGATTCGTTTTTCTTATCTTTAAACTGAAAATAGAGATACAGAGTAAGAGAAATCTATGTTTTCGTTGATTAATAGTTCATGAATGAATAGTTTGGTGTCGATTGATATATTTGATGGACTGATGTTATTGTTCATGTTTCTTAAGGCATCACTTTGTTGGATCATAAGCATAATTGGGATCTTAATACTTCACATAAGGTGTTTGATCAAATGCTAGTGAGAAGTACAGTTGTGTGGTAGTGTAATGGAAGTGGCGATCTTATTGCAGGTCGCGTGTTTCTTTGATCATGTTGATCAAGTCTTGAGCTTGGAAGCAATATGGATTGGGATTGAGGAAAGATTGGTGCAAAAGATTTTGCAGGAAGAAAAGTTTTGAAAATTATTGAAGATTTAATCGTGAGAATTGTTCAGATGTTTTGGTGAATCTGAATGCACACCAAGTGTTCAATTAAACGTTAAGAAAGTGGTGGCACAAGTTTTGATCCATGTTCATTGAAAATGAATGTTATGTTCTGATTTGCTAATGGATAGATGAGATTTTAATATTTTCTTCAACAACAAAAACACATTCGCACTTGCTTGACTTGTCAAGGATTGAACAGCTACCACATTAGCATCAAGGAATTATGTGATGCACTTTTTAAAAAATGAAGAAGGTATGAGATCATTTTCAAATGTGAAGAGAACTGTAAATGAAAATGATAACAGTGAGGAATTCCATAATTCATTTGACCTTAAAAGAAATGTAAATTGATGCATCAACCAACCAAAGATGCTCTTCCAATTTAAAACTAAGATTGAGTTTACAATGCATAGTAGTTTTTCACATGCCAAAAACACATTACACAAAATACATTCACTCCCACGAACACATTACAGGGTGAGGATAGGGTGAATCTATGATCTTAGAGACCAATTATTCAAGTCTGTAACCATATTCCTTTCAACTTACACTAAAAATATTTAAGTGAACTTACCGGAACTGAACTGAAACTAAATATATCGAAAGTAAACTAAAATTGAAATACCGAAAATTAATTGATAACAATGATATATGATATTTTAAAACAATTTTATACTACTTCAAAATATTAATAACTATAATTCATATATTTTAAAATAATATTATATTACAATAAAATTTATTAATAATTATTAACTATTATTACATGCTATCATAATTATTATCATATTTATATTTTAAAATTTTATGTTTTGAATTTATAAATTTTGTTATTATATATAACTAAAATTGATATTATATCATAAGACGTGTGTTGGTTCTGCCCTATGTGGTCCGTTTCTCTCCTGTTTTACACTGTTAGGGTTGGGTGATTTCTTGCCCTCTTTGGTTCTTTCTTTCTTGTTTTTCTCTGTAATTCCTGCAAATTCCGGTGTCGGTTCTTGATTTTCTTCTATTCTTGAGTTTCCCTTCTTCCTCCATTCCCTAGAGATGGACCTAGTCAAACTCTTAGACAATGTTAAATTAACAGCTGATGAGGAAGAAATTGTAGAGTTTGGCAAAGAAGAAGGCGAGTCATGTAGGATGGAAAGATCCCATGTGCTAATTGGAAGATGGATGGCAAAAAAACCGTTGAATCTAAAGGCGACGTCCCATGCCTTCCAAATCGCGTGGAATACCAGTAAGTGTTTTCAACTTAGGGAGCTAGGTAATGGAAAATTTGTTATTGAATTTATCTCTACAAGTGATAAGGAAAGAGTTCTTGCTGAAAGCCCCTAGCATTTTGAAAGGTAGCTGATTATTCTAGCAGAACCCAAACCAACTTTCTAAGGTTAATCTCACAAGATGCAGCTTTTGGATCAGAATATATGACTTGCCATTCAATAGAAGAGGAGAGAGTGAGATTAAAAAAGTGGCAGAGAAGGCAAGTTAAGAGGAGGAAATAGATGAGGTAAGTCTCTCTACCTGGCACTTATATATTCGAGTGAGAGTGGCGATAGAAGTTGATAAACCCTTAACTAGAACAGCTAAGATATGAAACGCTAAAGGGGATATTGTGTCAATTCCTTTTCGTTACGAAAAGTTACCAAACTTTTGCTATTACTGTGGAAGGTTGGGACATGTCCATGAGGGATGTGAGTTTATTCCAGAGGAGTTTGATAGTGAGGAATGACCTTTCAATCCATTACTAAAGGCTACCCCTGGTAGAACCAAGATGATCATAGTAGGCATACCTGAAGGAAAATTTGGGAGTGAGGAGATTAAGAGTACGGGGAGTTCGACTAGTAGAAGGAGGTCTCTATTTGGGGGAAAGAAGTATGAAGGAGGGAGTAGTGGGGCTGGGGAAAATACAGGCAGTGGGATTAAACTCGCAATGTTAACTTTAGAGAGGGAGGACACAATTAATGGATAATCGTAGTGAAGGAGAAAGAATACATAAAAGGGAACTGGGACTAGAAACAGATAGTACCAAAGGGTTGGCATTCATTTGTGATGGGGTCAGGACAACCAGAGACATAGGGATGCAAGCTGATAAAATTGAGATGAACTAAGGGAGAATGGAAAAGGGGTATCATGAGGAAGAGGGTGAGAGGTCTACTGAGATCAATAATGTATTTAGAGCTCTCGACCAGGGTGATTCAAAGCCTTGAAAATCGAAAATCCTGATAAAGAAGCTAAAATGGGTGATACTTCGGTGAGGAAATGGAAGAGAGTATTAAGAAAATCAGGGGACGTTAATGATGATAAGAGAGACAATGATGGTAGAGGTGATCCAAAGTCTAAGCACGAACAAGCAGAAGGAAAAAGGAAACTTGTTGATCAGGAAATAGATAATTCTGACCTTGTTGTACCCAAGAAGGGCAATTGGTCCCAATCTCAACCACAACACTTTATTCCAGCGGAGGTTGCTCAGCAACCCCGTCGAACATTATGAAAATACTAAGCTAGAATGTCCAAGGGATGGGCAACCGTCGGACATTCCGATATCTATCTCGCATTGCGAGATTGCAAAGCCCCGAGTTTCTCTTTCTAATGGAAACTCGAATAGGAGGAGGAAATTATCAAGTGTTGAGGCGGTCTTTTTTTGAGTATCATCTATTTCCAGTCAATGCAATCGGTAAGTCAGGTGGGCTTATTTTTCTTTGGAAAAAGAAGATAAGGGTGAAAATTATGGGCTATTCTCAAAACTGTATTAATTTTGGTGTAGAAAATGAAGATGGAGATACAAGCTAGAGAGGTTCTGGTATATATGGATGGCCTGAGGGTGAAAATAAACATCTAACTTGGAGGTTACTAAGGGAAATTAGAACATATGATAGTAAGCCATGGATATGTTTTGGGGATTTAAACGAAATATTATATTCAAAGGAAAAGGAAGAAGGTGTTGACAGAGCTTATCATTTTATGGCTAGCTTTCGTAGATGTATTTCGGATTATGATCTCTTTGATATGGGCTTTAAAGGTTATCCGTTTACTTGGACGAATAGAAGAAATGGAAGCCAAGCCATCCAAGAAAGACTCGATAGATTTCTTAAAACCATTGAGTGGGATGTTCTATATCCAAATGCTATGGTCTTTCATCTTACTAGAATTGCATCAAACCACTGTCCTATCTTGCTTGATACATCAGGTGTCCAAACTAAAAGAATGAGACCTTTCCGATTTGAAGCTATGTGGACAGGTGATGAAGCTTGTAGGGTTGTTATTCAGAACACTTGGAAGGATCACGGCCCTGGGATTCATCGGACTGTGGTGGAGAAAATTGAAAATTGTACTGTAGCCCTTACGAAATGGAACTGTGAGCATTTTGGTCATATTGGGAAGCAACTCAAACTGATTGAAAATGTGATACAAAGGTGTAGTGACCTAGATAGAGGAATGATGGACCTAACAAGGTTAAAGCTGCTCGAAGATCAATTTACAAATTTACAAGCGAATGAGGAAGTTATGTGGAGACAGAGATCAAAAGCATTATGTCTAGCCGAGGGTGATAGAAACACCAAGTACTTCTAATGGAAGGCTAATTCCCATCGAAAAACTAACGTGATTCTTAAACTAAAGGGAGCGGATGGTAGAATCTGCACCAAAGAGAAAGACATTTGTGATGTGGTTACTGAGTATTATCGAGATATCTTCTCCTCTAGCCAACCCGAAACTAACATGTTCCCTTCAACTTGTGTAACCAAAAAATTAAGCTCTGAGAAGCGCCAATGGTTGATTGAACCATTTAGCAAGGAGGAGGTGTTAGTGGCATTAAAGCAGATTGACAACTTAAAATCTCCAGGACCTGATGGGATGCCAGCTTTATTTTTAAAAAAATATTGAGATATTATTGGTCAAGAGGTAATTGAATATGTGCTCAGGATCCTTAATGGAGGTTCTATGCCTGCAGGTTTAAATCATACGCTTATTACTCTCATTCCTAAAATTAAAAACCCCCGATGCAATGAAAGACCTGAGACCAATCAGTATGTGGAATGTTCTTTATAAACTTGTTTCCAAATGCGCTGCCAACAGATTTAAGAGTGTCTTAGAAGATATCATTGATGTAGCCTAAAGTGCCTTTATTCTGGGTCGATTTATTACAGATAATGCATTGATAGCTTTTGAGTCTCTACACTCCATGAAGCAGAATAAGTCCAAGGCTAGGAGACTTTGTGCTTTAAATTTGGATATGAGTAAGGCGTATGACATAGTAGAATGGTCCTTCATAGTTAAAATGCTCAAGCTCATGGACTTCCCTGAATCTTTTGTTATGTTGATCCAAAAATGCATTGAATATACTTCTTTCTCTTTTCTAATCAAAGGGGTCCCTATGGGGTTTGTGAGACCATCTAGAGGCTTGTGACAGGGGGATCCCATTTCCCCTATCTGTTTCTAATATGTGCCGAGGGGCTGTCGGCATTGATCATAAAAGTTGAACTTGAGGGAAATATTCATGGATGTCAAATTTGTAGAGGGGTCCCGATGATTACGCATTTACTTTTTGCATATGATTCCCTTGTGTTTTTCAGAGCAAATGAACAAGAATTCCATGAGGTGAAGAAGATCCTAAACATATACGAAAGGGTCTCTGGTCAGAAAGTTAATTTTGAAAAATCTGAAGTGAGCATTAGTAAAGATGCAGATGAAGAAACTCGAACAAGATTTTTGAACATGCTGCAAGTTAAAGAGGTGGGACAATTTCCTAAATATCTCGGGCTTCCCACATTGATTGGAAGATTTAAGAAAGTGGTTTTCAGAGAAGTGCGGGATAAAATCATCAAGCGTATTGGGGGTTGGAAAGAGAAGTTACTGTCTAAGGCGGGCATAGAAGTCCTTATCAAAGCAATTGCTCAAGCGATCCCTCAATATATTATGAGTTGCTTTGCCCTTCCTGCCACTTTTTGTTATGAGCTTCAACAACTTATTGCAAACTGTTGGTGGAGTTCCGATGATAAAAAAAAGAGGTATTCATTGGAAGAAATGGGATAAGTTATGTAGCTCGAAGCTAGATGGTGGTCTAGGATTCAAACATTTGTTCTCTTTCAATCAAGCGATGCTAGCTAAACAATTGTGGCATTTCATGATGAATCCAAATTCTTTATGTGCCTGGATTTTTAAAGCTAGATATTTTCCATCGGGGAATATTGTTTCTGCTGGGTGTGATAAATGGGCTAGCTATATATGGAGGAGTCTTATTTTTGTGCGATTTATTATTAATGAAGGATGATGTTGGAGGATTGGGTCTGGTTCTAATATTCGAATAATGAAAGATAAATGGATTGACGGTGCAGTCTGTGATAGGCCTATGTTTCTTAAAAAGGAACCTCCTTCGGAATTTGTTGATTCTCTCATCGATGAAAATAGTAGAAGTTGGAAATCAGAGGTTCTACGTGATGTGTTCGAGAAAGAAACAGCCCAACAGATTCTTAGGCTCCCGCTCCCCCGTTATCCTAGACCTGACTCTGTCTTCTGGCGATTTACAAAATCTGGGGAATATACGGTTAAGTCTGGGTATAAAACTGCTTTTAAGGTAAACAATGGAGAAGCTGATCGGGCCTCATCTTCAAATCCTGATAATTATTTTTGGAAGAAAATTTGGGCCATGGATATTCATCCTAAAGTTAAGCATTGTCTTTGGGGAGCTGCTAGTAACTCTCTCCCATGCCCGACTGAATTGAAGAAAAGGAAACTCAAGGTATTCACAAACTGTGGCCACTGTAATAGTCGAGAAGCCAGCCCCATTCATATTTTCAAATGGTGCCCAAGAGCCAAAGAGGTGTGGAAGGGTGTGGATTTAAAAGTTTATAAATTTCTTGGTGAGAACTACTTTGATTGGTTCCAGATGACCTTCCGAAATCTATCTAGAGAGGAGATGCGTTTCTTCTCTTATGGAATTTGGTGCTTGTGGTGGGAATTCAATCGGGTATCACATGGTGAACAACCAAGACCCACTCAACAACTAATAGATTTGATTAAGCAACATCATGAAAGGTCTAAGGATGGTGCTAGTCATTTTCATATTGTAGATCATGGAATGACTGAATCAAAGTGGAAACCCCCGATGTGGGCCTTGTAAAGCTTTACGTAGATGCAGCGGTTCCTAAAGATAACTCGAATTGTACTGGTGGTTTCATTGCGAAGGATAAAGACGGTGAGGTGCTTATGGCTGGTGCTTTTCCATTAGGTGGCTGCCTATCAGTTCTCCAAGCTGAGCTTTGACGCATTGATTTCGGACTCAGAGTCAAGCAGAGGCAGGTTTTGGTAGATTGGTGGTGGCGTCTGATAATATTGAAGCTATACAAGCGTGCAAAGGGCATGCTAATCTTCTAGGATATGCTGGCAATGTAGTTCAAGATATATGTGGCACTTTACCATTATTTGCTACTGTAAGTTTTATGTATGAACCTAGAAAGTCTAATTTAGTTGCCCACGAGCTTGCTAAATGGGGGTCAAAATCTGACTTTCCCAGTATCATGATGGAAGAAGTTCCATCCTTTGTTCTTCCCTTCTGTTAATGGACAAATCTGTAGCTCTTCTTTGAGTTTTTTTTAATGAAATTGATTATAAAAAAAATTGATATTATATCATATTCAAAAAATATTAATTTAATTTTTTTATTGATATAAAAAATACTCCCTCCTTTCTTTTATATTGTTCGTTCAAGTGACTTTCACGTGTTTTAATAACTCTATTAATTAAGGAAAAAAATTACTATATTACCCTAAGCAAGTTAAAGTTATGTTTTTGTTTTTCAGTCCAAGTTATACTAGCATTTATTAGTGTCATTATCAACAAATGAATGCAATATTTATTTACCAAAAATCTAAAAAACCTTTTCATATATTCCATCAAATATTGGGAAAAAATCTTCTGTCCCCAAATCCCTGTCCCCTTCACTGTCTTCCATTAAAAAACTGACAAGTGTCACTTTTAATGGAAAAAAACAGGAGAGAGAAATTAAATACTAATAAAATATAATATAAGATGACACTTGGCAGTTTTTTTATTTGGGGACAGGGATTTGGGGACAGATGATTTGATTCCCAAATATTGTTGGCGCCAATATTTTATTTAGATTTTGGAGTGTTTGCAGAAAAAATTTGCCATGAAAATTTCAATTTGAATTTTGAAAACCTGCATTTTGTATATATTTATATGCACTTAGACATGAGATTAATCTTTCAATTATCAAACAGAAAAAATACAATATGGATTTCTATCTTAATATTGATCTCAATCATTCTATACCTGAAATACCTTCATCAAATAAATTTTTTTTATCTAAATAATGAACCACATGAGGAGGAAGAAGAAGAGGCGATATTATATGAAGGAGTAAATGAACCGGTAGAAAATAATGAACCGTGCGAAGAAGAAGATGAACTTGGTGCACGATTAGAAGAAGGATCAAACGATTTGGTGGAAGGACTGACTGCATCAGTTGGAAGAAGAATCACTGCCATTGGAAGAAGAATCTAAGTATTCATATTTTTTTGTTAAGTATTTTTTCCTCCAAACAAGTAAACTGTTTAATTATGAATTTTGAACCTTCACAATTTTAAGTCATTAGATGTAGTTAACTGTTTATATATATGGATTGATAATTATGAATTTTGAACCTTATTACTCCTAAGCAGTA
>CAOJBI012356412.1:0-10372 GCA_948277035.1 Euphorbia corollata
ATAATATATATTTATTGTTTATATCTGGTTAATTTACCATATTTTGGGGTATTTATCCCATATTGTGGTGATGTAAACCATTAAACTGTACATATATCTGTGTATATATTTTCCCCATTCTAAATGGAGGATCGTTAACCCAGCTAACCTAACTTCATATAACAATTAATCATGGTTAAATTCCTAACTGAAGTGGGAAAAAACCATTCAATCAACCTGACTTGACGCAATAAATTAACTACGATAAAATTCCTAACGAAAGTGGGAAAATATCGTATAATCAACCTAACTCATTTACTTTTCAGTATTTACTTACCAGTACTATTCACCATGATGTGGTGGTTTTACTTTTCAGTATTTACTTATCAGTACACATCACCATAATGTGGTGGTTTACTATTCACCATAACGTTGTGGTTTTAATTTAAGTATTTACTTTTCAGTAATTTACTTACTTGCAAAATTCACCATAACGTGGTGGTTTTGACCCCACCTTGAAGTGATGGTTTTCATTTATAATTTACCATAAACTGCTAGCGGACTTGCTACGTTTCGTGGTGGTTTACTTATTTATCATAAATAAATGTAATTTGTGACAAAGACATGTAATAATTAAAAGTCAAAATCCCCAAACCCTGGGGAAGTGCTTACTAACCACTAACATTTAATTATCGCAACTAACCCGCTAACATATACAAACTGTTGTGCAGGAAATAATTGTGATATATGAAATTGTTTTATTTTTGTGTAAAAATAAAACCGGACATAGGAAAATTTTCCCATTTCGAAATAAATTCATGGAATATCTAATATCTTGAATCAAATTGCGAAAAGTAACTATTTTGCCCTTACCCAGAATCTCTCTTTCGGTATTAAAATTTACAAAAACTGAATTTTTATACCATAATTCCTGGTAGAGCTGAACCAAGTGGCGACTCTGAGTTTTTAAATGAAGTTTTAAACTTCAA
This sequence comes from Euphorbia corollata, assembly GCA_948277035.1. NCBI lineage: Eukaryota > Viridiplantae > Streptophyta > Magnoliopsida > Malpighiales > Euphorbiaceae > Euphorbia > Euphorbia corollata. Next base: position 969 of record CAOJBI012356412.1, read on the forward strand.
ACCAAAATCTGTGATGATGTCTTCTCGCATAACAACCCAGGAGACATTTTCAAGTGGAAATTTATCACAGAATAATTTTGTCACAAAATTGAAAGATCGGTTTTCTACAAACCAAATGCTTTATCACATGACTGCGCGCACGATTCCAAAATCAGGAAATGAAGTAAAATATACTCGCCCTCGCGATTGGCGTCGAGCACCATTCCACCGGCCCGCGCAACAGCGACCCCGCCCGCTCACAAACGTTAAAATGTAAAACTTGTGCATATCATCACGATTGTGTGAAAACTAACCACATCTTTTTGCAGCCATGATATTTATCGTATGATATTGCATTTTCCTTAGAAATAGGATACCGAAAACAACGAATCTAGACCAAATAGTCACCTTGACTATCGAAGCCACATATCCGGCTTATAGAAATCAAATTAGATGTTGGAGTCTCCGTGACTGTAAAAGTCACAATTCCAGCTGTAAAAGTCAACCGTTGGACCAAAAATTCAAACTTTTCCAATTTTGACCCTAGAGTCTCAGTGACTATAAAAGTCACTATTCTGACTGTAAAAGTCAACCGTTTGACCAAAAAGTCAAACTTTTCCAATTTTGACCCTAGAGTCTCCGTGACTGTAAAAGTCACTATTCTAACTGTAAAACTCAACCGTTTGACCAAAAAGTCAAAATTTTCCAATTTTGACCCTAGAGTCTCCGTGACTGTAAAAGCCACTATTCCGGCTGTAAAAGTCAACCGTTTGACCAAAAAGTTAAACTTTTCCAATTTTGACCCTAGAGTCTTCGTGACTGTAAAATTCACTATTCCTACTGTAAAAGTCTACCGTTTGATAAAAAAAAAGTCAAACTTTTCCAATTTTGACCCTAGAGTCTCCGTGACTGTAAAAGTCACAATTCCGATTGTAAAAGTCAACCGTTTGACCAAAAAGTCAAACTTTTTTTTTTCCAAATTTGATCCTAGAGTCCCAGTGATTATAAAAATCACACTTTCGACTAATAAAGTCAAACCCTTGGCTGTAAAAGTCACATTCCTGACTATTATAATCAAACTCTCAACTATTAAAGTCACATCTTGACTATAGAAAGTCATCTCTAGACCAATGAGTCATCTTCGACTGACCCACGAGTCAAGTCACCTCAAAACTGACCCCGAGTCGTATTCGACTAATATAGTCAACACATCTTGACTATAGAAAGTCATCTCTGGACCAATGAGTCATCCTCGACTGACTTACCAGTCAAGTCACTTCAAAACCGACCCCGAGTCATATTCGACTAATATAGTCAACACATCTTGACTATGGAAAGTCATCTTTGGACCAATGAGTCATCCTCGATCGATCCAAGAGACGAGTCACTTTAAAACCGACCCCGAGTCGTATTCGACTAATATAGTCAACACATCTTGACTATAGAAAGTTATCTTTGGACCAATGAGTCAGCTTTGACCGACTTACGAGTCAAGTCATTTCAAAACCGACCCCGAGTCGTAATCGACTAAAATAGTCAACACATCTTGACTATAGAAAGTCATCTTTGGACCAATGAGTCAACTTTGACTGACCAATGAATTGAGTCACTTCAAAACCGGCCCCGAGTCGTGTTGACTACTAAAGTTAAACTTTCGACTATTAAAGTCATTTTGGACCAATGAGTCATTTGTTTGGTAATCCGCCATTACTAAACCAATAAATTAATCTAACATCAAGACGGCCTGGCCTCTTGAATGTGTTCGACTTATAAAGTTATCTCATTAAAGACTTAGGCGTTCATAGAATGACCCGTATGTCTCGAGTCTCTTTCTACCAGAAAGATATTCTTCTCTAGGTGAATGCTCCCTAAGTATTTAAACCTTTACCCTCTTTAAGTATTCCTTGAATACTTGAGACCATTACATTGACTCCTAAGTCGTACATGCATACATACATACATGCATACATATACATACATATTCATACCTAAAAAAAAAGAAACCAAAGGGTTAAACGCCTTATGAAAGCATTTGCTAACACTTGATCAACTATGTTTTCAGGTTGGAAGCGAACCAAGGCACGATTAAAGCGTACCACAGGTCCTAAGAATGTCAAGCACCCTCTGGTTCTAGAATCCCTCGAGGACCTCTTTTCCAAGCCGAAAGACGACATGGCGGACTTTAATGAAAGCTTCCGGAATTTCATCAATACTTCGGAATTCCAAGACTACATGAGAAACATTATTTCCTCTGGAACGCAAAGAACACCAAATTATGAAGCAGAGTTACATGAACTAAGAACAAAGCTTGTCGGTTTGGAGACTATGGTTCCAAAAACTAACAAGGCGTCAAGCTCGTCCGTTCAACAATGTTTGGACTTCAATAGATACAGGTTGAATGAATCTGAAGCCCTCCCTTCGAACTTCATCATGCCCTACATTGCTCCTTACAGTGGGATAGGGTCACCCCATGCTCATATTGAAGTTTATCTCTGAATCATTATGGGAATGGCGATACCTGAGGTGCATATTGTTAACCTTTTCCAGACCACTCTCTGTGGACCTACCACGGACTAGTACATGAGTTTACCATCAGATGTCAAATCAAACTGGGAAAAGCTCGGCTCGGCCTTCATTGAGAATTATGCCTTTAATCTCAAGCTAATGACTATTCTGCAAGATCTTGAAAGAGTCCGACAACGCCCAAATGAATCTTTTGAGGCTTATTATCTTCTATGGATGGCAATCAGAACATTGGTTAGCGGCGTTCCGGACCAAGAAGCCCTGATTGTCAAGCTTGTTGAAGGGTCTAATCAGAAATATCACGACGAATTGAAGATGAAACATTTCGAGACATTCAATGAAGTTGTCAATTACGCGAAGAAGCTTAAGAAGTACGGGGAAGAGGATAAGCTAAGAAGAGAAGAATATCAAGCTTATACCAAGCCCAGAACCTATGAAAGAGGGAGCTCCTCCAAGCTAAACAACCTTGGCTTCCCAAACAAAATCCACAAGTGGTTGTCAAGACAGTGGCAGCAACGCAAATACAGGCTCCTCAGTCTATTTCTCCATTGGTAGAATCACTGTCCCAGATTTTTACCAAACTCAGGAAGGCCAATGTCCTACAGAGTGTCAAGCCATTCATCCCTCCTACAACAGCTGATTTTGATAACTTCTGTGCATACCACGTCATGAAAGGGCATCGTACTAATGAATGCACCCGCATACTGAAAGATTTACAGCAAGTCTTTACTGATGGAAAGGTTGAAGAGCCGGAAAAGAAGCCGAGCACGCAGACCAATCCGCTTCCCAATTTCCCTAGTTCAGTGAATGTCATAGAAATTCACATCGAGGGAGATGCTGATCACCAAGTTATCTCTGAGAATTTCCACCACAACCTAGGATGGGGGGAGAACACATCATTTAAAAACCTCGATATCATTTATCAGGTTGATCAATATGTTCGAGAAATAGAGCGGGAAAGACTGATCTACTACAGAATCCTGAGTGGAATGAAGTTCTGGGGCAACACTAACCCATCCGAGCATGAAGAAAGGTTTATTCACTTCATGCATACTAAAGGGATTCTCATGATGGGTTTTGCATCCCAATTCCCTAGATTCCTGGAGGGACATGCTCTCAAATGGTTCAATTCTCTTCCGATGGAGAAGAACTGGAATTGGATATATCTTTCAAGGACTTTATGCACCATTTCATGGTCACATTCTCTAACGCATACGCTCATATGAGTCCAAATTTTGTAGGAGGATCTCAATTCGAATTTGGAGCTTCCTCCAATCAACAAATCGCCCCTGAAGCATCTCGCAATAATGAGCAACAACCTGAGGAGTTATATGATCCAGAACAAGCTTGGAATGATCCAGAGTATTGGGATGGATGCCCAGAGATGGAAGAGCTGCAGACTTGACAGGTTGACCCCTTTCAAGAAATCATAGCTGATTTGGATGATTACGGTCGGGCCATTGACGAATCATTCCAAAACATTGATGCTGAGTTCAATGAGTTATATCAGCACATTGATGATGATCAGTAAGCAACTCCCCATCCAATAAACTGTGTTGAAAATCTGGCAGAGGATCCAGTGGAAGGTCCTGAAAATCTCAAAGAAGATCCAGTTGAAGATCCTAAGGAATCAGAGGAAGAAGATCCTGAGGAAGATCCTAATTGGGAAAACGACAACGACGATGCTGTAGTTCCTAACCTGGATCAACATTTCGAACCTGATCTATGGAATCAAAACCAACCAAACGATAACGATGAGGAGAACTTGCATTTTGACCAATGGTTAGCTGAACCTCCTGTCCATGAACTTCACAACCCATTCTGGGATGTTAATGATGAGAACAACTGGTATCAAGGAGTTGAGCAGGTTGATATACCAGCCAACATTGCAGCCATGATGGCAGATGGTGTCATGGACTTCGAAGATGAGATTGAATTCGAAGAGTTCATGAATGAAAATCCTGATGGTGAAGTCGACAATCCCGGTCCATAGCCTGACTCCGAAGAAGAATTTGACATCCTGCCTATCAATTGGCCGGGGCACTTTGAGCATGACAATGATAATATTTATCATGGTCAGCTAATCAACTCTGATGATGAAAGCTATGCAAGCTACATAGAGACTGACTCGGATGACGTTGGATCAGCCGGAAGCCAGGATTCGGGAGAACTCACCGATGACTATCACGTCCATATGATACGGGAGTCTGGTCAGGAGCCAACTGCAGAATACATCATGCAAAGAATTTAAGCAGAAAACAGACAAGCTACACTAGCTAGTCAAACTTTTGTACCCGACATGGAAGCCTCGTACTATGTCAAATATGAAGGTATGCAGGACCCTGGGAAACACATCAGTGAATTCGTCACTTGGATGAATGAATGCCAGATACACTTCACTTATTGGCCAGAGAAGTTCAGGTTGACACTTCGGGAAAAGGCATTAGTATGGTTCGAAGGGCTAACTGCTTATCAAAGATCATTCTGGAATGTCCTCGCTGATCAATTTTTGGACTATTTCACATGGATAGATCCCCCGCCAAATGCTTTGCCAGAAAGGAACCTTTCTGGTCTTCCCCTACGATTTATGCGTTGGGAATATTCGAAATTCACATGTCCTACCACAGTGGAATCTTCAAAGAACTATCCATGGTACATGAGCAAGTTCGAAGACGAGTCTGAAGAGGTGCCAATCAAGAAGTTCATGTATTATGAAACTCTTGATATGCTTGACGGGAAAAACCCAACTGAAGGGGCATCATCATCATCATCATCATCATCATCAATCAACATGATCCATTCAGGGGTTCCAGATAACTCAGTGTTCTCTCATATTCTGCAATTTAATTGCACTTTCTCATCAAAGGAGGAAGTACCATTCATGCAATGGCCCATTTCAACAAAGGATTCAACGACTGCTGCAATCAAAACAAAGCCACTAAGTCTGAAAGACATACCACTTGAGGAAGATTTTGATGAATTTGAAATCTCCAAGACAACATACTCGCTTTCAGACCAGGTGAATCCATTCACTAGAGGAGGAAAAGTGACAGGAGTTACTGAACCTCCAACTCAGAGGAATGAGCCCCCTGCAGCCATAATTCCACCAAGAATGCAAACTGGAATTGAAGGCACAATTGTCGACCAGTTAAAGGCCACCTCCACCAAGATGAGCATCTGGGAGCTCCTCATTAACTCTGAAGAACACCGAATGGCTATGGTCAAGAAGCTAATGGAAGTAGAAACTTCTTCAGCAACTGCACCCGATCAAGTCTGTTCCCTGCTCAATGCAGAAGTGACAAAGATAATACCAGACATTGTCATCACCAGCACAAACCTACCAGATGAAGGAACAGGCCATAACAAGGCATTGTATCTGAAAGCCAACATCATAGGTAGGATCATGCCATGCATCATGATCGATGATGGATCAGCTCTAAATGTCTGCCCAAGGCAAATTATCCCGATGCTCGGACTAAGTGAAGAAGCACTAAAGAAATCCAAGGCTGTCATTAAGGCTTATGATGATTCCAAAAGAGCTGTCATTGGAACATTTGAAGTAGAAGTTACCATTGGGGACATCTCCTCTTCTGTGTTATTCACGGTCATCGACATCCCAGTAACCTTCTCACTGCTGCTTGGACGCCCTTGGTTCCATGCTCTTGGAGGAATCCCGTCTACTCTCCACCAGAAGGTCAAAATTCCCTTTCAAGGAAAGATAATCACTCTAGAAGTAGATAAAGCATCTACAATCCCTGCACTCAGCATTGAAAGCAACAACATGAGATGCTTTACCGTAGCTGCTATTGGTGAAAGTCAGGATGAAAAGCCAGAAGAATACTGGAGCCCATGGGTCAAGCAGTATATGCAACGACATCATGTTCCGGGTACTGACTTGGAGCACATGGGTAGGGAGTGCCTACATTAAACATTGGTCCAGGAGAACTCCGACAAGCAGGTTTAGGCTACAAAGGGCCCAGACATCTGAAAAATAAGCCTTCCAGACAGAATGCATTTCGATATGCAAAACAAAGCCCTTATAACGGAGTTCCAGAACCCGTCACTCATATGTCCAAGACGCTACCAGGATTTGAGATTTTCTCAGATGCGGTCGACTTCAACAAATATGGAACATGACCAATCACCTACATGATCAGGGAAAAGAAGATTGCGGAGCAGACAATGGATCTCATTAACATTGACTCTGGCGAGATTCTGGGGCAGGTAGAACGCTCAGTTCAGTGCAACGAGAAAAGGGTGAAGAGGAACCAAGGCACACTAGCTCACGAGGAAGAACTTCTCAGTGCCCTCGCCGACAAACTCAAAACTCAACTCAAACTAACGAGTGAGACTGAACAGCCAGACATGGCAGACAAGGGGAAATCCAAGATGGAGATTGATGACGATGACGAGGAGATAGTCATGGTTCCTACACAACCATCCTCAGCAAGCCTGACCATCACAGAAGATGAAGCTGCCTCCATAGAAAGGGATGAATCATTTATATCTCTATCTAATATCTTTGAAATGAATAATGTAGCTTACGATACATTCAATAAAGTCAAGAACTTTGCTTATTTGGATTGTGTTTCTGATTATGATTCCATCCATCCATTCCAGCATACATCTAGCATTTTCGATATCAATGACGATGTCACCAAAGAAATAAACTTAAGCACAAAAGAAAACCCTAAAATGGTATTAATTTCCAATCAATTATCCATCGAGCAAGAGAAATAATTGATAAAAATATTAAAAGAACACATTTTGGCTTTCGCTTGGTCTTACGATGACATGCCTGGTGTTGACCGACACATCGCGGAACACAGGATACCAACAGATCCTAAAATCCATCCAGTAAAGCAGAAAATGAGATGCTTACATCCAGAATGGGCTGAGAAAGTAAAAGAAGAGATTTCCAAGCAGATCAAAGCAAAATTCCTCGGGTTGAATATCCCACATGGCTTGCGAATGTAGTTCCGGTTGCCAAGAAAGATGGAAGAATCAGAGTATGTGTAGACTTCCGAGATTTGAATAAGGCCACGCCAAAAGACGATTTCCCTCTACCACATATAGATGTCCTGGTTGATAGTGCTGCTAGGGCTGCCATGTATTCCTTTATGGATGGTTTCTAAGGTTACAATCAGATACTGATGAATATGATTGACAAATTCAAGACAACTTTCATCACAAAATGGGGCACATACTGCTACCGAGTCATGCCATTTGGATTGAAAAACGCTGGCGCAACATATCAACGAGCAGTCACTACTTTGCTTCATGACCTAATTCATAAAAACATTGAAGTATACGTAGATGACATGCTAGTCAAATCCAACACTCCTGAAGAACATCCTGCTGTGTTGAACAGATTTCTCACCAGAATTGAGAAGTATAATCTACGACTCAATCCAAAGAAATGTGTGTTTGGAGTGACTTCAGGGAAATTGCTTGGTCACATTGTCAGCCAACGAGGTATAGAGATGGATCCTGACATGATCAAGGCCATACAAGAAATACCAGCTCCTAAGACTAAGAAAGAAGTCAGAAGCTTCTTAGAGTCTGTGAACCTCGTCGCCAAATTGATGAAATAGGCTCACTGGTTTTATACCAAGATAGATTTCTAATGAAACCTGGATGTTTGGAGTCGCCACTTAATTCAATTTTTATAGGTCAATTAAGAAAACCCTAAAATGTAACCAGAGATGTGTTCGGGGAACATGTCAGGACTTTTGTGTTGGACTAATGTAGTGCAGGTGAGAAAAAGACTTTTTGATGATTTGACTTGAGATCTATAATTAATTTACAGATCAGCCTACATATCCCATATTGAATAGGGAAATCAAAGTCAATGTAGTTTGAATATGCCTTTTGAAGGTGAAGGAATGCATTATGCATGAATGTATGCTTTTTAAGCCGAGTTGGGTTTATTTAACCAAATTAGTTTATAGACTTTAAGTCTAAAATGCTTCTTTTGAAGGCTTATGAATGATTTGAATGCTTCTTTGAAGGCTTATGAATGAACCTAAATCAATTTTATGGTTTAATTCCAAATTGATTTTCTTTAGGCCAAAAGATTGATTAATTGTGATGCTTCCTTTGGGAGGCTTATGAATGACTTTGTCCAAATTGGGATTTGATTGAAAAATGATGACTTTAAGTCAAAAGCTTGAAAGGCTTTAAGCCAAAAAGATTGATTGATTGAAAAAGTATGACTTTATGTCAAAATTGAAAGGCTTTAAGCCAAAAGGTTGATTGATTGATTGATTGATTAAACCCATTTTAGGATTTCCTTAATTGACCATTTTTAGTTAAAGAATGTTCCTTAGGAACTTGAGATGAAGAGAATGCATGATGCAAAGAATGTTCCTTAGGAACTGAGATGAAGAGAAAGTAGAATGACAGAGATAGAAAGCTATACCTTGTCGGCCTTGTGTCCACTTCTCAAATCCAGCGTTCAATTTTAACTAAACTTAATTGGATTAATCTAGATTTGAGAAGTGGACTCAAGGCAAACAAGGTATAGCTTTCTATCTCTTTCATCTTGCATTCTCTTCATCTTTGTTCCTAAAGGAACCTTCTTATCATATGCATTCTTTTCATCTCAGTTCCTAAGGAACATTCTTTAACTAAAAATGGTCAATTAAGGGAACCCTAAAATGGGATAATCAATCAATCTTTTGGCCTAAAGCCATTCAATTTTTTATATAAAATCATTCAATCTTTTCCCCAGCATTAATCACTCAACTTTTGGCCTAAAACCATTCAACTTTTGACATAAAGTCATCTTCTTTTCAAATCAAACCCTAATATGGATTTAGGTACATTCATAAGCCTTCAATAGAAGCATCCACCAATTAATCTGCTTTTGACATAAAGTCACCTTCACTTCAATTAAACCC
>CAOJBI012356683.1:0-11809 GCA_948277035.1 Euphorbia corollata
TATCATCGAGACGGGTCCTTGCAAGTATGAATGCGAAGGAAGTCGCCAATATACCGAATGCTTCAAATGGAACAAATAAATTCAAGATATATAACATGAATATTCAATAAGATGATTCGTATATTTCATTCAATTTTCCAAAATTATTTATGCACCTTATAAGTTATAATAAATTATTACTTTATAATGGTACTTCTTCCATCTGTACACAAGTTGTTTCTATACTGTACTCATACCACAACAATAAGGACCCGAGGCACAAGCCACGGAAGAATGAATCTCAGCTAACAAAAACCGGGAATTGGTTAATACCAGCTTCATGAATCCTCGGCTTTCAGTGGAAGATCATGAGTTGGAGAAGACGTAAAATTCCCTTCATGCTCATTCGACTCGATAAGCATCAATACAACTTCACGCATCGATGGCCTTTCGAGAGGCGCCATGCTTGTACACATTAAAGCAATTTTCAATACTATGATCATATGATTCACTATACTTTGATCTTCGAGGTCTAATCTACTATCCAGTATCTCTGAATTCAGTGAGTGGCCTCGTATGTAATTTTTGACCCACGTAACAAGGTCCCCGCCTGATTCTATTGGCTGTACTGGAGTTTTTCCTGTCAGCAACTCCAACAGAACAACTCCGTAACTATAGATATCGCATTTTTCTGTCACTTTCATTGTATATGCATATTCTGCAATAAACAAAACATACATTTATAGTTTTCCACATAACGAAAACACGAAAAGTTTGCACATTTAGCAACAAAATACCACTTACCAGGTGCAATGTAACCGTATGATCCTGCAACTGCGGACATGGATTTAGACTGGGGCATGTCGATAATTTTAGCTAAACCGAAATCACCAACATGGGCTTCAAAATTATCATCAAGGAGAATATTATTGGACTTGATATCTCGATGAATGATCCTCGGTTTGCAGTCATGATGTAAATAAGCAAGTCCTTCAGCAGCCCCAAGCCCGATCATGAAACGGGTCGGCCAATCCAAGCCACAGGACGGCCCATGAAGCAGCTCACCCAAGCTACCCCGAGCCATGTACTCGTAAAGCAGCAGATTACAACCCTGATGATAGCAGAACCCATACAGCTTCACGATATTTCGGTGTCTTATCTTTCCAAGAGTCAGAATCTCGGCCTGAAAGCTATTCTCAATGCTGCTCCCTTCTTTGTTAGACGCCAGCCTTTTCACAGCAATGGTTTGACCGGTAGGCATAAACGCCTTGTACACTGTTCCGCAAGCGCCTCTTCCAAGAACATAGCTTTCGTGGAAATTACTGGTGGCTTCCACAAGGTCTTGTAGTGTAAACCCCTCCTTCGGCCGGAAGTACATGTCGGAATCTGGAGTTGAGCTCTCATTGTCTGGTATTGAAGGAACTGTCTCGATTGGGTGTCTCATGAAGTAGAGTATTACTCCAATTAGAATAAGAGAAACTCCACCCACAGCAGCTGCAATAGATGTGACGATTTTACCGCGGCGAGTATTAATGCTTCTAGAAGGCAAATTAGAAACGGAAAACGAATCTCCATTACAGCTGCCGAGACGACCGCCGCAAAGCCCGTCGTTACCCAAAAAGCTGTCGACTTCCATGTTCTGAAACTGCGGTACTTGTGGCAATGGTCCAGTGAGGTTATTATACGAGAAATTGCAACCCAGTAAGCTCGAAAGGCTTTCCAATGTGTTGGGAATTTCGCCGGTCAAATGGTTGTTGTTGAGCAAGAGGAATTCGAGCAAATTGAGATTGCCAAGCCCCGGTGGTATGCTTCCTGTGAGATTGTTGAAGCTGAGATTCATTGCAATCTGTAAGCTTGAAAGAGAACCCAACTCAGACGGAATTTCTCCGGAAAATAAGTTCCCCCCCATTTGTAATTCTGTCAAATGGGAGAGATTTCCCAATGCTCGAGGTATTTCGTTGGATAATTCGTTTTCCGAAAGACGGAGAATCTCCAGCTGAAGAAGAGTTCCAAGCTCCTGTGGTAAAGAATCTTTAAATTTGTTACGGCTTAGATCAAGCCGCTGAAGCATCTTACAGTTGACAATTTCCGGTGGAATCCTCCCTTCAAGCAAGTTCGAAGAAACGTTAAAAGTTACGAGTTGGGACAAATTACCAATCTCCTTAGGCAACACACCAGTGAAGTAGTTGTTTGCAATGTGAAGCCTCTGCAACTTATGACAGTTCATTATGGCAGGAGGAATCGGGCCGCTAAACCTGTTCTGATCCAACTCAATTGCAGAAAGGTTCACTAAATTGCACAACTCAGATGGAAATGAACCGGTGAGTCGGTTTCCAACAAGACGAAGCTGAACAAGTGATTCACAGTTCAAAATACCACTCGGGATATTCCCATAAAACTTGTTTGACTCCAAATTAAGTAACATCAAGTTCGAATGTCGACAAAGATGAGGAGGAATCTTTCCTCTAAGTGCATTGTCCGAAAAGTCAACAACCCAAAGTTGACTATAACGTCCAAGACCCTGAGGAACTCCACCAGTAAGGAAGTTGCCGAAAAGTTGTAACTGAACCAATGCTGTCATGTACTGAAAACCGAAAGGAATAGGACCTCTGAGGTAGTTGATTGAGAGGTCAAGCTTAGCCAAGTTAGTCAACCTACTAAGCTCATTCGGTATAACACCAGAAAGTTGATTCTGAAAGAGATACAATAGATGTAAACCCTTTATCTTACTAAACTCGGTAGGGATCTCCCCTGTCAAATAGTTCTCAGAGAAATCTATTTCCGTTGCCATAGACAAATTCCCGATTTCTCTTGGAACGGTTCCATTTAATGCATTTCTGTAGAGATACAACTTTTTCAAGAACTTCAGGTTCCCGATTTCAACTGGTATATTTCCCACGATATTATTTGCATATAAAGCAAGTGTCTCGAGGCTTGTACAGTTAGCAATCTCTTTTGGTATGAACCCAGAGAGCTGATTCTCCCATAGAATTAAGTCAGTCAAACTGCCAAGCATCCCTATTTCTTTAGGCAACTCCCCACCTATCAAATTTTGGGCAAGACCAAGCAACTGTAAGCTCTGGCAACCACTGATTTCCGCTGGAATACTGCCCGAAATTCCGTTCTGCCCTGCTCTCAAGGTCTTCAAGTTCCTGAGGTTCCCGATAGATCGAGGCAATGGACCAGTCAAATTGTTGGTGTAAGCCACAACCTCGATTAAAGCCGACATGTTTCCGAATTCCTCTGGTAAAGAACCAGAGATTTGGTTATTACATATGTTCAAACGACGAAGCAAAGATAAACTACCCATTTCAGCAGGCAGTTGACCACTAAACTGATTGTTATTCAGAAAAAGGTCTTCTAAACTTGAGCAGTTTCCGATTGTGTTAGGTATAGATCCAGTGAGTGCATTGTAAGAAAGATCAAGATATCTTAAGTTGACCAAGCCACCTATGGTTGGACTCAAGATCCCAGTCAAATTCATGGAACTCAAATTGAGAGAATTGACCGAAGGCTCGTAATCTGAAGTGCAATTCACTCCGACCCACCCACATGGTGTTTGGTCAATTGACTTCCAGCTCTCTAGATGATTGAAGTCGTCATGAAAACTGTTCTTGAGATCTAAAAGGTAACGCCCCTCGGAATTTAACCCCTCTGAAGTTGAAAACAAGAGCACAATCACAGCCCAAAACCCCGTAAATTGAACCTCAAAAGCAGCTCTTGACTTTATATGCTTTGGCATTTCGATCAAAATTATAGCATCATATGATATGATTCAACACCTGTACATAAAAAGTACCTCAATTGGAGTTCCCGAAACCTAATTATTGATGGTGATACACATATTCAATCATATAAATCACAACAACGTTTCAGAATACAACGAACAACAACTCGAATGCATATAAAACTTGGCATTCAGAATTCCAACAAATAAATAAATATATCTAAAAAACCTAACAAAACATAGTGGCATTTCCTACATGAATAAGCTTATTCAATCACAAATGAATCAGACTTAAATCAAACAATTGAACCGAGAAAGAAGAAAAAGACGCACCTGAATAGACAAAAGAATGAATCCATCAAAGAGGTTGTAAAAGCAACAGAACAGTTCCTTCAACCTGCTGCAACTCCTCGACAGAAAGAAAAGGAAGAAACCTTGGAATTTATGAATCAAGAGACAAAAAGAAAGCAAACCCAGTTCACCTTTTAGCACAAATATACCGGGATCTTTGGATCTAAAGGTTCCGAGGATAAGGACCCAAATTGAAAAAAGCTCTATCTTTTTCCCTCTTTCTTTTCAACAAGAATACAAAAACTTGGAAAGGTGCAACGAACTAAAAGAAAAACAAAAAGATCTCTCTTTTAGCGTGATTTTTGTATAGAAAAAAAGAAACCCAAATGATAAATCTTTAAGCAATATAAAAAGGAACAAGCTTTAGCTCTTTCTTGAAGCTTTAATGGCCGACAGGCATGGTTTCATTTCATTTCCCCCTCTCTGTACAAGTATGCACCTTTCCTTTTCCCCTCTCTTGTTTCTCTCTGTACCCAATAGCCATATATACATGGTGTTATTGTCCCTCTCTCTAGAAGTGGAAATGGTGGGCTTGGTTGGTTGGTTTTTAGTTTCTTTCTCTTTTTTAGTGCCTTAGCTATAAAGTTGTGTATAGGTAACTGTATATTCAACTTTTTTTAATGAATCCCAAATTTGACATTCACTAGCTTGATTTGATTTTTTTTTTTTCTTCATTATTTCTTCAAATTCCAAATCCAAACAAAAATTTGATTATTTTCGTCAATTTTTAACTCATCTTACTGACAAATTGCCACAAAAATTTTTAAAAAAAATCAGAAAAGTCCAAACCGACCATCTTATCCCATTTTAAATTTATAGATTATTTCAAAGAGTGTCAAAGTTTATAAACTTATATTCACCAAAAAGAAAAAAGTTTATAAACTTATGATGTGATTTGAATTGAATGATTGATCCTTGATCCAGAATGTCTCCTTTTATCTAACTACTGTTAATGATGTTACGAATGTTCTTTTTCACTGCAATTTAGTAAGCGTTTACAAATTTATTTAATACTTACATTCTGCCACTTGACATAAAAAAAAATACTAAATATTTTGTTATAAAACAGCTAATTACAACTGTGGACCCAAACTGGCCTACTTAATGGGCCTTTAGTTTCGTTTACCATGAATCAAATTCAACTAATGTATAATTAGTAAAATAAACCTAAAACGGTGGCGTTTGCCATTGTTTTACTTTAAACATTACTACTTTTAAGGGAGATTTATAGTAATGGAAAAGGGAGGGAATAATAACCAGTTTAAGGATACTTTCTTTAGGGTATGATGGGACTTAGAAAATGATAGAAATGGGGTCTAAAAACTCTTGATATGGACCCACAAAATAGGTCAAAGACAACTGATCAGCGCCCGGCCAATAACTTGCCTTATGTCCATATCAACGGTTCATACAGTTCTATGATTAATCATAACACCTTGAAAGGTAAATTAGCAAAACCCCTCAAAAAAAAAACATTATTAAAAACATTAAATTGCAGCACATGTAAGGCAATCACTACTATACTTTTGAAATGGGTTTTTCTTTATCATTTTTCTTGATTTTTCTTGCAATTTTAGGGTTTGGTTCATATCCACTACAAATTTCACTTGTATGTTATTACAAGTATAAGTTAGTAATAATTAAAGTATAGTTTATGGTTTATATTGTTGTCTATTATTGACACTTTGCTGTATTTTTTATTTCGAGGATTAGTCTTTGATATGGAATTTGGATTCTAGGCCGATATAAATTTTACTATGTGTAATTTTGTAGCCACATTGGAAGCAATCAATACGCAAAGCAAAAATTTTTTTTAAAATTCAAATTTCATGTTAAAAGATTCGTTCATCACATAAATAGTTACGGTGGTGGTTGACATTTTTAGAAGCTTTATTTTTTTCTTCCTTCATTAAAGAAAAACAATAGTGGATAGGCTCTAATAAAAGCATAACGCAAGTTGTAGGTTGTGAAAATGTTAAAAGTTGCATGTGTAGTCAATTCTTTCAATGTGTAGGTGACAATGACTATGAAAACACTACAGCATATATTTTCATTTATTACATAAAAATTTGCGCCTAAAAAGAATATTACTATATTTGTTTTTCGAGGACGATATTATCCGCATCATTTGCATTAGTTAGTTAAAATGTTGAATACATAATAATATGAAAAATAAGTCATTTTTTCAAAAGTAAAAAAGAATAAGTGTCCAAGTAATTGGTAACCTTATATTAATGGTGTGAGTCACGGTGATTTGATTTTTAACAAAGTAAACATTTTTATCATCATTATTATTCTAATAATAATAAGGGATAAAGTAATTAAAAAATTTATTTTTAATAAAATCACCGTCAAATTTTAATTTCTAAAAATTTTTCTTAAAAATGAGGTATTATATGGTATAATGGGCAAGTTGCAAAATCCTCAAAGATCATGTGGGTCAAATGGGGGGCCCATAACAAGGCCCATTCCCTTATTTATTAAGTTTATCTTTTTATTTATTTTATTTTTATGGTTGACCAACCCCTCTCCCCTTTCAATTATTATTTTCATACATTTTTAGTTCAGTTATTGGGATACGAAATATGTTGGGCTTTAATGACCTTTAATAACGAGTTTGGGGGTTGATGTTTTTTTTTTCCAAAAGAGTATGTGAAAATATATTTGTTTTCTGTAAAACATTTGGAAATCACATTCATGATAATACAATTTCTGGTATAAGATTTGACCCATTATGGAATTATACTTTTTGTCTATGATTAACATGAGTAATTATGGAGTTTTACAAGATTAAATTTTAATCATGTTATATAGTATTTATTTTACGAGCTTTTGGTATAAATTTTATGTAGCTATTAACAAAGACTAACAGCATGTTTGAAATTGTTTTAAGAAATGTTGTCATGAAAAGTTTCATTTATAAACTTTTAATTGAACAACATATTTTTGGTATTGGAAAAAAGATTTTGACTCTTAATTTCTAGTTAATTAGGAACTGTCTGATATTAATTTCTAAAACCTTTCAGGAATTAGGCGAAGTGTGAACATGACTTAAGGTCAGTAGTATGTGAAAATAATCTCAAACTGGCCCTAAATCTATAAGATTTATTATTATTATTATTATTATTATTATTATTATTATTGTTGTTGTTGTTGTTGTTGTTGTTGTTGTTGCTGTTGTTAAATGCTAAAATAGGTTTCAAGACTAAATAGCTCAATTGATACACTTTTATAAATAAAATGAAAGGTTATGAGTTCGATAACCTCCTAGAGTATCGATATTTATATAAAAAGAAATACAAATTCCCTAAGTCATTGTCAATATCCGCCAACCCAAGTACCCAACCTTACCAAATTTATGGGGTAACATCACTAAGCTGATATTATCAAGCATTTTGTTGTCAAAATTATATTATACTACAAAAGAAGTTTGAAAATATAAAATACTAAAGTACTATTTACTTGGGAGATGTTTCATGATCTTGAGATTAGGCAAATACACCCATCAATAATAATGAAGAAAATCAGATATGCATCAAGTAAAATACATCAAATCGCTACACGTGGACTATAAATATTATCTGACACTGCAGTTGTCCTAAATTTTAGGAAAGAAAAAGTAAATAAATACAAATCAGCAAGTATTCATGGTATGTAAGACAGGTGATTATATTTGAAATTTTAAGCTTTTAATTTTTTACTTTATTTGAAATTTTAAGTTTTTTTTCTTGCATTAATATCAAAATGCAAAAGAGTAGAAATTCAATAATATATAATCAATGATAAAAGACTAATTCTTCTTTAAACATGTGATTGAATTTGAAAAGTTCATAGAACAATCTATAATTTTAGGATCAACCATCCTACCCACCCACAGGTTGAGACCGGCCCATCCAAAACCGCTGATGGTGAAATCCAAAAACAATAGAATATCAGATTCCCCTTCTATTGCAAAATTCAAACATAGACTTATCTCAATTGCATTAGACTACGAATTATAACCTCCAAGCATGAAACCACAATATTCAGTGATGGCGTTTAATCAACTTTTATACTCTTCTACAAAATTCTCAATTCGACATGGTTGTTTAAACTAGAAAACATACAAGTCTGAATGAAAAATTCAGGACTAGCATGGTTGAATAGAGTCATGATAAGAATTCTGCAAAGAGGAGCTCAATGCCTAACCCCGATCCTCAAGTCAAAGCTACATCTGCAAGGAAGTAATAAAAAACAGGATCCCGCTTCGGAGACAATCATGAAACCATTTTGGCATCTCAGTTAAAGCCACTGCTGCTCCCATCACGAAATACAACCATCCATTGCATTTAAATGATCCCTGTCTACTCCTGAAAAGAAATAAAAGGATGTTGTAATGAGCTGAACAAAAATTGTTACAATAATGGGAAATGAGACCAATTAGAATATGCTTTTTCTAATGGAAAAATGTGCACACAATTACATCAACCAACACTACAGTAGCAATATAAAAATGTATTCCTCCTGAATTAAGTATATTTTTCATGTTTGATACTATACACACTTAGGATACAAATTGAACTGAAATCTTTCGCTTAGATAGAACATGAACTAGCAATGTCAAAAAGTACTTTCTCGTGAGCATTCTCTTTTTTCATAAAGTTGCTAAGTGAATTTTTTAATATCCATTTGCAAACTTCCAGCTATTTAAGTAGAATTTAGTTCAGACTTTCCATAGAATTGATTTCAGAATCCAACACATTAATGAGGATATTGTTACCAACCTTATTAAGTCTACTGCAGAACTGTTTTAATTGCTGTTTATTTCCGTTTAATTTAAAACAACATTAAAAAATCAAGAAAGCCTAATATTTTGATAAGGGATGTACTTTTTCTATTTCACCTTGCAACTTGGCAGAGGCACTTGCATGTTGCCTTTAACAGCACTGATTCTTTCACAAGTTAAAAACCTAACTATAAAGTCACATTCTATCAGCAATAGATTCACATCCTGAACATGCATGTGCTAGAGTTTTCCCCTAACTTCAAGCTTGGAAAAACCTTATTATTTAAAGTAAAACCCTGAGTAATCACACAATCATGGACCTGCATGCCTGCATCACCATGCTCACAAGATGTTACTAACAAAACCACTGAAGTTCACCTTGTAGGCTCCTTGTTGTAACTTTAATACTTGTAAGCAAGTCACCTCAGTGACCAACATAAACAGCCACCTAGAGAGTAACACAGCAATGGAAAAAGAGAGCACTGCAATCTGGAAAACATAGTTCCATACATGTAATAGAGGATGATACCTCTTCCATAGGTTTAGCATCTTTCTGGTCAGATTCAGCATTTTCCACATCATCAGTGATCATTTTGTCATCTTTTTCCAGAGTACCATCAGACCCAGGATTAGTTTTCAATATGTTCAAATCAGCAGGAATCCGGCCAGAACTCAGTGCCTGGCATCCAAAGCCCATTTATAACTGCTTTATTAGCATCATTGAAAGAATAATGTCAAAATTCAATTTCCAGACAGAAAAAGAAACTACCTTTTCAAGTCTTGCAACCTCTTCGAGAGTTTGGGAATTGACAATAGCAGCCTGCATGACAATATTACACCAAATAAAATAGAAATAACCCAAAAAGGATCTAATTCCGCAAATGGAAAGTGATAGTCTGATAGGGTAGTCAAAAATATAATTCAAGCATCAGGAATAACTAAAAAACAACCCATATATACAATCATGAAATCCACCAACTTTAGCAGTGTTAGGTCTCTCTGAGGTGGTGAGGCAGGTTTTATGACATGAGGAAGACATAAGACATATTAATAACATTACTGGTTAATGCTAGCACATGACACAAGACTTGTTGGGATCCATATCTAACAAGACTTCAATATAAGAAGTTATTAAACGGTTCTAAATAGGATCACGTGCAAAGAATTGATAAAGAACTAAAATCAGTAAGTGAAAGTCAAAGTTTGTGGTTTACTATTTGGTAGTTCAAGTAAAATAAGATTTTCTAAGAGCTCTGTAAGAAAAAAGTTGCAACATGATAAAATTAACATACAATAAGAGTCATTCAGAAAGTTCCACATGCTAACTTATAGCACAACTTAGTGCAGTACCTTAATTGCAATAATCTGTTCAGGTGTGGGTGTGACCATCTTTACATTCTGCTTTTCTTCGGTAACTTCTTTAACATTTACAGCCTCATCCGGATTGAATGACTTGACAGGTTCTTTTTTAGCCTCTTCTTCAACTTCTTTGGATGCAAACAAATTTTTAGCTTCCGCCCTCTCCTATCATCATTGACAATAGGGAGAATCAATTTCAAAGATGAGGCAAATGCATGAAGAAAATAAAAAATAAGAAATAGTCCACTAAAAAAAAGAACACAAACTATTATCAAAAGGTATTAAACTAAAAGCAGTTGATTTTGCAAAGTCACCAGGAAGAAGAAGCACAACTTGAAAGGAATGCATCCACACAGATAGGTAAAAGGTTGCTTCAGAATGTCAAGAGTATCTAGAATGTATTTCTAAGTCAAGCATAATATTGAACCATAACAAAATGAACCAGGCTTTGTACATCACATTTAAAAAGCTGAATATTCCAACTTTATTAGAGTGCTCAAGGATTTTGTTTAGCATTGAAAGTAGCAAAAGATCATGCAAATCACACCACACCAACCATTAATTCTATAGCTATGAAGCATGGACACTCCAAAACCTGGAGTTTCCCCGTGTCGGACGTTGACACTCTCCGGACACTTGTTGGACATGTGTCCAACACTCCAAATTTCAAACACACTCCACGTAGGATAAACACTTGCCGGACACTCCGAGAACACCCCTAGGACACAGTATGACGTCATCTATGAAGCACAGAAATGCCAATTGACCATCGTCTCCCGTACATCGGAGAAACGGAGAAGGCTAGAAACTCCTACGAGACTTTATGTGGTCGTTTCTGAATAAGAAAATATGAAACATGTTTCCCCTAAATCTGAAAGCCGTACCCCATTCGCTGACCTTCAATTTGACTCCCTTTCCATCTCTTTCTATTTCAGTCCCTTCCTAATCAATCTCTAATTCTCTATCTCTTTACCATTTTATGTAAGATTAAAATTACATATATGAAAATGATTATGGGTGATGTGGATTTTATTATGTATAAATATTTATGTTCAACAATTATTTTAGTCGCCGTGTCCCAATGCATATCTTTCAAAATTGTGTCCGCATCCGTGCAACCTAGTTCTATAGTGTCTGTGAATCATGAGAGCAACTGAATGTTGTCCTTCCAACGTCTGCCCTTTTATCTAGTATATTGACATTCAAAAAATCCCTTGCAATAGGTTGTTTTACAAGATTAAAAAATAGTAGATATTAGCTTCACCAAAATAGTAAAATGCATCAAGGAAATCTACAGCTCAGAAAAAAAATAATCACACAACTCTCACGGTCTCACCTTGCTTTTCACTTTCTTGAAATCAAGAACCCGGAGTGATTTTAACTTGTATATCACATATAGTCTGTAGTTAGGTTTTTTGGTGATGTTATTATCCAAAAGACTAAGGAATTGCAACTTTGGAAGAGAAGCTAGTGGATCGATCTCGACCAAATTGACAAGCCTATTGTTTGTGAGAACCAATGAGTGTAATTTTGGCAAGAACTCTGAAGAAAAAAAAACAGAAACAATAATAAGAGAAAGGAAGAATATGAAATAGCGTTAATACGGCTTCTACTCAGAGTCTCAAACT
>CAOJBI012357671.1:0-18113 GCA_948277035.1 Euphorbia corollata
TGAGCCATTGCTTCCAAGAGAAGGATTTGCAGTGTTAGATAATTGAAAGTTTAGAAGTTTCAATTCCCTTTCAACAACATAGACAGCAGAATGCTCTCTATTTCCTGATGGCGTTGGTAATGGAGCAACAGCGGGAACAGATCTGACATCAAATTCACTAACAATAACACCAATATTGGTTCCCGTGGCAACAAGGTGCGGCTGTAAAGGGTGTGCAACCATGCAGTAAACCTGTGGTGACAACCATGAATGTCATTCATATATTGAAGAAGCTGAGAGAAAATTCATGCTCAACAAAAAAATACAAAACCTGCTAAAGTGAAATATTGAACAACAATTTCATGACCAGCAAGTGACTTTGTAAATACCATTTGATTTCATAAAAAATGTTCATGCAAATATTTCAACACCAAAACATACATTCTCTTGAAATTCATAGACATGCGAGAATGAATTTTGTAAACACCCAAAAGTACATGCTGCATTTTGGTAAAGCTGAATTTATGCTAGGTCATGAAATCAACCCTAGATAGAAACAAGGTGCATGAACTGGATTGGAGAATAAATAAGCAGAAAATTAGTTTCAACCCAGTGTCACTACAAGTTCAGCACATTACTCTTACCTCTAGCCAAAAACCAGAAAAAAAGGAGAGGCGTTGCTTGTACAAGTATTGAGAAATAATAACATAGAAATCCAACTAGCACAAGACCAATAAACAATTACATACCCTGAGTTTCTTGTTTGGTGCAAGTACTTGAGGAGGGATGAGTGAAGAAAGCTCACACAATGGTCTTGTTAGGGCCGAATATGTAGGGTGCTCAATGGCCCTAAAAAAACAAAAGAAAAATTTATGGAACTTACCAAAGAAAATATGGATCTGATTATACATAACTTTGTATCTACATAATCAACTTGAATGTAAAAAAATTGTTAATATACAAAAATTTACCAAATATGTGAATCCTTGACACAAGTTAATATGTCAAGGTTTGGAGCTCGAGGGTGGCACCAAGATGACACACTGTGGCAGGCCAATTTCGACACAGGCTTTATTCTACGCAGCTCCTATAGACATGGACAAGTAACTTTTTTTTTTTTTAAATGAACATCAATTCCCGACCTTTTAATAAGAATCAGGTTAATATCAATCGATACAAAACCTTGAAAGATATTGTGTCCCATATAGCTAATGTCTTGTCTGCACCGATGGTAATAAGTTGTGGAGCACCTCCTATCACTCTGGAAAGTTCAGCAGCCACGACACCCCCATCATGTGCCTATAGATATAGTAAACAAATGTATTGTACTTTACTCAAGTTTATAGAATAGAAAAGGATGTGTAATAGTAAATACTGCATCTGTAAATTGGAAAAACAATTAAGATAGTAATGCATAAAATTTCTAAACAAAAACACTTGGGAGCTCTGAATTTTTTGTTGCGCATAAAAAGAGAAAACCAATTCTTTTTAGCTGTTAAATTGACACCAGTGCATATTGAATTTGCTGTGTAGTTAACAAAGGCATGAAATAAAAATAACGACGTCAAGAAATAAAACATTCACCGGTACCTTTAGACTTAGTTTAGGTACCAGTTCTCGTGAATCTGGACCATGGTCTGCACTCCAAAGTATAAGTAAACCATCATTACCACCTGAGACAAGAAGTCCCTGCAACAAGTTAAGACATAAAAAAGCAGATAGAGTCAGTTAATGACTAAAAAACCATCTACAAATAAAGCAGACAACTTCATGTTACTTATATATATCATGAGAAAGGAGAAAGAGGAAAACATATTTATATAGGTATAAATTTGTATAGCAGTCATCAAAGAATTAATATTGAGAACATACTAGATGAGCACCAACAACTGAATATGTACTTCAATGAAATATGATATGGTAGAAACGAAAAAAAGAACAAAATAGCAGTAGCACATAATATATTCTGAGAATTCTGAATGAACAATTTTAGAATAAAGAATGTGGTGAAATAGGAAGGTCCAACTGTAAGGCATAGAAGAAAAAGAGCCGCAAACCATATCCTTCGTAGATGTTGCAGAATCCCTAGCGTAACTTGATTCCCAAAAACTTCCTTCAAGATACCTTCTATTAGCTATATAGTCATCTCTCCTTAAATTTTTTCTCTCCCAATAAGTAACAATATTAAGATAGAATATTTAGGTCAAGCTCAACCTTGCGTGAGTTGGTTTTTCCAATCCAGCGATAAGGCATAAAAAGGATAGTATAGTTCTCCTCTATGCAGAGCACTCTGGCTTCATTGGCACCCAAAGACTTTCAGTTCTAAGACAATTGCCATCCAGACCTACCTAGTCATAACTGACATCAAATCTGATCGAGAAAAAGTATTTCAAATGTGATCGAGAAATGTGACAGTCAGTTTACTTGAATGAACATTTGACACCTAGATTACTAGCTTATTGTTAAAGCTGATGGTGGATAGTGCTAGCTTAAATAAACTCAGTAGAAGAAATTAAGGACTACCTCACCAGAGGATGCCATGAAAGTCATCAAGCATGAAATGGATCCTTTATGACCTCCAGTATATCTGCGTACAAGCTGCAAGAGAAAAAAAATTGCAAAATGACTCAAGTTATAGTCACTGTGGTACACAATAAAAATCATTGACAACTGGCATACCTTCCATGTTATCATTGAAATAACTCTAATGACTCCATCGGATCCACCGAATGCAACTAAAGGGCCATCACCTGCAATAGATCTACAGAGAAACTCCATGCTGCAGGTAAAGGCAAAGAAGTAAATAATTTATACCATAAACATCAACTGACCTAAGAAAAATTAGCAAGAATATTTATACATCTCATAATTATGTACATAAACTACTTTATTTATTTTCTCAGGCATGTGTATTTTTTATGGTGGGAAAATTAAATACAAGAGAGAACGAAAGAAATATTTCTGAATAAGGATGATAATAAATAGTATCGAGTGAGGATGAACTGAAGGCTAGACAGTACTGAAAAAAAATTCCAATTGATGAAAAAATTGTACTCGAGTAGCAATTAACAAATTGTGGCTGCATTAGTTTGTTTCTCTGTGTATAGTGTAGAAATGGCACTGGAATTTCCCAAAGTGAAACTTACCATAGCAATGACTTGTTATCGAGCTCCTGCTTAAGTACATCACGACCACGCATTGTAACCATGTCCAGAAAAATGGCTTTATTTTCACAACAAATAACAAGAAAGTGCCTGCCTTTAGTGGAAGGAGCAGGAGAGGTGAAGGCAGAGGTAACATTATTGACAGCAGACGGTGCTTCAGCAGCAGCCGAACGATTGCGCCAAAGTTGCCAAAATCGTACATCGTCATCAAAAAAGCCCACTTGCTTGACACTTTTCCATAATTAAAGAAGAACAAAAACACATCAGCCAAACAGCACTCTCAATTGGAAAAAGAAAACAACTTGAAACAACAAAAAAGCATAAACACACAATTACCTCCCTCCCCTCATTGCTTCGGTAGGTTTTCCTTTAGAGTCTGCCAATAATAAGATTAGGCAACAATCAACGCTCGGTTCACAGATAGTCTCGTTTTCGTTAATCAGACAATATAAGAAAAACAAACTGACATAATGTGGAAGAAAAATAGAAACGTCACCTAATTCCCCCTCCGCAAGCTTCTCCAACTTGGCTCCAACCAAACGTCGCTCATCAACACCACCGGCTTTCAGCTCGTAAATCACCTTTTCAATTAATAAAAGTTCAGAATCTATAAGTAAAATGAACAAAGAATACCCAATGAAGTAGATGGATGTAGTAGATAAAACCTGACGGTGTTCCCAGTTCCAAACCGAGACGCGATCTGACGCATCGGCAGTGACAAGCCATGGATGCGTTGGATGCAACTGAATCTTCACTATCTTGTCGTTGCTGGGCCTAAATGCCCTTAATTTCAACATTTCGCGTGGCTTGAAAAACTTCTCGTGGATTATCGATCTAAACAGAAACACGCAGATCTAAATTGCCACACAGAATCGCAGTTCTTCGTTACTGAAATCGTACTTCTATGACGACGGCTGCGAAGAAAGGTTCGATTTGTCTGTGTCGTGGAAGATTCAGTTCAATTTCATATCACCGGCAAGAAAAATAACCGGTGACAGTCTAAACGGTCATTGAATTGGTTGTACTGGATCTTAAGTATTTCCTGTTACCGGGCCTAATATTCACAATGTTATATACTTGGGCCTGTTTGGTTCCACTCCCAATCAAAGCCAACTGGCCAAAAAAAGTTACCTTTAACAGTTCTTTTTATGGCCTTCTATGCTTTGATAACATCTTCCTAATTACTTTGTCATTTTATTGATTAAGTTATGTTTAATTAACACGACTTTGGATGTCTTTGAGACATCCATCGAGTTTACATAGGCGCCGCTGGTGGTTGATTTGAATAAGGATATTTAGATATGAATAATATGATTGAAGACAATGTCAGATATTAGACATGTGTTGATGTTTTTATCTTTGATTCTGCTCAATTTAGTACGTAAGATTTCTCAATTCTTTTGTCATGGGTTGTGAAACGATGATTCATATAATAAACCTGTTTGGGTTGAATTGATGTTGATTAGTATTGAAAATGGGTCAACATGTTTAATTGATAAATGTGTATAATTCTTGTTACATAATTTCAAACCTAACAAGACTTTTAATTTGCAATTTCTTTTTGCTAGTCTCTCTAGTATATATTAATAATTCGGTCAACACTATTTAAATATATGCTTCGTATTGATGAGATGATTTTTAAATGTCAATTACTCAAACTATAATAACTGTTTGATATTGCTCGTTCAAATTGACTTTCGAGATAAGACAAAACTCAAACTTAACCAACATAGCTAAAGGTGTGACTGCATCTTCCTTTTTAACACTTGTATTTGTATAGACAGATTCATTAAGTGCCTTACCATTTTGGTAATCTAAGCATAAAATGGTTTCGGTCATAGCTATCATGCCTTCGTTTTATTTCTTGTGTTGTTAACGAGAAGTGACCGATTCCACTTGTAATTCTGGGGGTTAGTAAATCCACACCTTAGCTCTTCGCTTCTTTTTTTTTTTTTTGGCAGACCTTAACTCTTCGCTTCAATTGTAGTCTTCGAGAGGTTTTCCATCTTCCTCTGCTCTGCTGCGGATTTCTCTCCCCTCTTCCACTTGAAAGCCAAATTCTCGCAAAAACTTGCACTTTCCTCTTTGGTTTCGATTGATTTGATTTATTCATCTTTTAACCTTACGAATCAAACAAAACCTTATTCCGACTGGGATCTGAAACTCGCCATCACCATCATTTGTGATGGCATCTCCAAATCCACAAGCCCCTCAGTTTGACATGCAGAAATTCTTCATGCCCACTACTTTCACGCCTCCAACGACTGCTAACAATCAAAATCCACCTCCTAATCTTATGGTTCCTCCTCTTACTTCTATCCCTGCTTCTTCTTATCCACCCCCTACTGGTGCCCATTCCAACTTCCCTTATCAATTTCCTCCTCAACAGTTTCACCATACCCCTTCTTACCCTTCTCCTTCGGATAACCATCCTCCTCCCCATCTTTCTAATATGCCGCCTCAGCGTTCTCTTTCTTACCCTACCCCGCCTCTTCAGCCGCAACCCCAGCAACAAAACCCCTTTCCCAAGAACAACAACAATGACCGCAGTGGCGCTGAAATTATGGCTCTTCTTCGATCTTCTCCTCCGCCCTATCAAGACCCCTTGCCACCACCGACTCAACTTTCAATGGAATCCCTAGAATCCATTGGCAACAATGTTTCGCCTGTTGGACCAGTACTTCGGATGCCTAGTAGCAAGGTCCCTAAAGGCAGGCGAATAGTGGGTGATCATGTTTTCTATGATGTGGATGTAAGGTTGCAGGGAGAGGTGCAGCCTCAGCTGGAAGTTACACCCATTACCAAGTATACTTCGGATCCTCATCTTTGCTTGGGACGCCAAATTGCTGTCAATAAGTCCTACATTTGTTACGGATTGAGGCAAGGCAATATTAGGATTCTTAACATCAATACTGCTCTGAGGTCTTTGTTTCGCACCCAGTCTCAGGTCTCATTCGTTTCCAATATTTCTGCTCTTAGCTGTCTCCCGTATTTGTTGAGAAAAAAAGTTGCATTCTATACCTGTTTGTTTCATGTAAAGTTGTGTTGTTATTTTGTGTCATTAAAGAGCTTTACGTAATTTGCATTAGTTTACAGAACTGTGAATGGGTTTTACTGATTATGCATATTGTGGTTAGCAAGAAGAACAACATTATGATTTTTCAGTTGCGGGACTCACTGTCATTTCAGTATAATTGATCTCCTTTGTGATGTTATGTAGAGAAGTTGAAGTAATTATGTATTTTTTCGGCGGATGATTGTTGCATGTGTGTTGTCATCTAGAAAATGGAAATGTTTCATTGAAAGTGTTTTTTTGGTTATGTTTATGTTCCCAGAGTCTTTATTTTTTTATTCTCGGTGTGATTCCATTATTCCGTGGCATAAATGCTAAATATAAACCAATAGTAGATTGTCATGGAGATATGCATTTCTTCTTAAATGTTAAATTCAAATATGAAGTGAAAGGGTGATCAATAAATATAGTTTCTTCTCCAATCTCCGCCCTTGCCCTCAGGATCCATTTTGCTGATTCAGTGATTAGAGTTATCGCAGTTTTCATTTGTGCCCTACAGGAAAATCCTGTGGTACGATCGATAATAAACAAATTGAAGTTCTGACCCTTTGTTTTGCTGTTGCCCGTTAATATTGTCAATGGTTGCAGGACAAGAGCAACGGTAGTCATTTTAAGAAAATTTGAATGCTGAGTCAATGTTTTTAAATTTATTTTCTTATTTACTTAAGATAATCTTTGGCCCCATTATTTCGATGGGGCCAAAGATTTTCCATTCTTTGACTTTGGATTATAATGGAATAAAGCAAAATGACTCATTATATTATCTGCGCTTCTTTTATTGTGAAGTTACGGATAGTTGTTGCAACTCCACTCTTGGGTCAATTGGAAACAGCCTCTCTGTTATTACGGGGGTAAGGCTGCGTACACCTGACCCCTCCTTACCCCGCTTTGTGCGGGAGCCATGATAGGCAATTGGGATTATGTTGTTGTTGTTTGTGGTAATTGTTTGCTCAGAAGTTGAATAGGTTATCAAACAAGTACCATTTCTCTGCTGCGTTGTGTGTTGAAACAGACGAGGATTTAACTGTTATTAGAATTAGCATAATGCTTTTGTTAATAGACTTAGCTCCTTTTTTATCTTTTGTTGGCTGATGTTTTAATTTTTGAATGTGGTGTGTGCCTGATCATATAAATTATTATATTTTCTGCATTATAGACCATTTACTCGTTTTCTTAATATTGATGGTATTTTCTTAATTCAATTAAAAGACAACTAAATTTACACCATCTTTTTTGGTGCTTATATTTTACCTTTTCCCTCTAAGTCTTGTCTTTTCATCTCAGAGGGTGATAGACATGGCTTTCTTTGCCGAGGACGTTCATCTTTTGGCCAGGTATCCATCTCTCTCTCTAGTTTGTAATTCGTAACTCTGTCTTTTCAGGTCATAACTTGTTTTTGTGCAGTGCTGGCGTCGATGGACGTTTTAATGTCTGGAAAGTTACTGAAGGTTCAGATGATGAAGATAAGCCACAAATTACAGGAAAGACTGTAATTTCCATTCAAATAGCTGGGGAGGAGGAAATTAAGAATCCCCGAGTTTGTTGGCACTGCTACAAACAAGTACGATTCTCTTTTCGATCCTCAATGGAAGTGTCTGTCACTATAGCATTTTTTTTTTCAGTGTTGCTACTGTCTCACTCCTTACCTTTCTCTATCACTTCTAATAGGAAATTTTGGTTGTTGGGGTTGGCAAGCGGATTCTCAGAATTGATACCAACAAGGTTGGAAAGGGTGGTGCTTATACATCTGAGGCACCTCTTCAGTGTCCTCTTGAAAAATTGGCTGATGGTATCCAATTGGTTGGAAAGCATGATGGTGAAGTGACTGATTTATCCATGTGTCAATGGATGACTACTCGCTTGGTTTCTGCTTCTATGGATGGCACCGTTCGTATTTGTCTCCACCTTTCTATTATGCTTGAAATATTATTTTCTTTGTTAATCTTTTTTTGTCCTAAAATTTGTATTGTACTAGTTGTGTGCTCATCTGAGTTCTTTGATTTTTTACGTGGTGAGAATATTTATGAAGTTTGATTAGGTTTATTACCAAAATAATTTAAGCAAAATTATACTTAAATTCAATAATCTAATTTTTTATTCGGAAAATTTTGTAATCTTGTACTGTCTTGCTCATTTCCCCTTAATAAAGTAGAATTAGGTTGATGATGGTATTGATAAAGAGATGTGAAGATAAATAACAACAGGGAAGTGGGTTGTTGAATTCCTGGTTTAAATTCTACCTGGTTTGGAGTTCTTTCTGATTTAAATATATCTATATTTGCATGCTAGTTTGTCCCGTTGAATCGAAGTTTACTTTTAGTGTTGTTGATTCTTATTCTTTTTGCAACCAGATCAAGATTTGGGAGGATCTAAAGACATCTCCTCTTGTGGTTTTGAGACCGCATGATGGTCTCTCTGTTTACTCAGCTGTATTCCTGACTGCTTCCAACCGGCCAGATCATATCATACTTCTCACTGCTGTATGTTGCTTAGATCTTTATTTTTGTCAACAAGTCTTTTATTTCTTTTACGCTAGCTAGCCTGACGTGGAGTATCTAATTTGCACTGTTGAGTTTCTTAGAAACGAAGGACTCTAGTTTAATTGTTGGCCTGATGACTAGGTAATTAAATAAAAGTTTTGCTTTTCTATATTTTCGGCCAATTGTTGAATGTTCAATAATTATGGATAATTCTTGGTTGATTGATTGATGGACTTATGATCTCTTTTACCTATCTGTGATTTTCTGCTAATTCATATGTGAGTTGGCTCAAGATTACTTGGTCAAAACATGGGTTAAATACTCCTTTTGCCTACTATGGTCTGCACTGTTATTGCATTAAATCCTAGCAAAATAAGTTACTTCACGAGAGAGATATTGCAGAATGTGTAGCTGAAGAATTTAGGACGGGGACAGATGAGTTCTTTTACCATGTATTGATCAATTAGTCGGTTTTCTTACTAATATTCACTTTAGCACGTGCACATCTGGCTCTAATTTGCACAGAATGTTGAGAAAATTTGCCATTGAAGAAAAATGAGTCTGTAGTTCGACTTTTTGAAATTGAGAGGATTGGAGCAAAATTGGAAAGCATTAATTACAAGGATTCTAGTCTTCGTGGCTTATTTGGTTGGATGTAGATTTTCATGTTCTTTTGGAGCATAATCGATTTATGTTTGGCCTTTGTCTTTTTCAAAATTTCAACAGGGACCCCAGAATCGAGAAGTGAAGATTTGGGTTTCATCCAAAGAAGAGGGCTGGCTCCTACCTAGCGATGCTGATTCATTGACTTGCATACAGACTTTAGAGCTAAAGAGCTCAGCTGAACCTCGAGCTGGGGAGGCATTCTTCAACCAAGTTATTGCGCTGTCACAAGTTGGTCTCCTTTTACTTGCAAATGCCAAGAGGAACGCTATATATGCTATACATTTAGATTATGGTCCTAATCCAGCAGCATCCCGCATGGATTACATATCGGAGTTCACAGTCACTATGCCTATCTTGAGTTTAACAGGAACAAGTGATACTCTTCATGGACAATCTGTTGCTCAAATTTATTGTGTCCAGACACAGGCTATTCAGCAATATACTTTGGAATTATGCCAGTGCTTCCCACCACTGTTGGAGAATGTGGGTTTCGAGAATTTGGATACTGATGCTAAACATGATGTGGTTAATGTTGAAGGAGTTGTTGCTTTGGGGTCACATGGAAGTAACTTCTCTCACATTCCTGTTAGTGATGCTTCAAATGATATGCCCATTCAGGAAGACATTTCCACTTCAAATGTCAATTCCAAACCTCTGGCGTTGACTCCTTCAAATCATGCTGACATTTCTTGTGTTCCAACATCTCCTCTTTCTGGAACACGTAAGACTTTTGCTGAGGTTACCGCTGGGTCAAGGATTGAGCCTAATGCTGTACCTGGTGACCAAGTTTCACATCAACAAGTTATTGATTATACAGTTGACCATCAAAAGGAGGCCATTCATGCTAATTTTCCTGATGTGTCTTCCTTGGATGGTGATTCTGTGAATGATGAGAAGAAAGTTACAGAAGATGATACCTCTAACTTAATTAATCCCCCTGTCATGTTTAAACACCCAACACATCTGATAACTCCATCTGAGATTTTAATGGGTGCTTCATCTCCTAATAACAATAATGAGGGAAAGATTGAGGTTGAGTCAAATGTCCAGGATGTGGTTGTCAATGGTGATGTCAACAAAGCGGAGGTCGAGGTTAAAGTAGTTGGTGTAGCGAAATCTACTCAAATCGATGAATTTAGTTCACGATTAGAACCCAGAGCACTCATTTCAGAAAGTAAGGAGAAGTTCTTCTGCTCCCAGGCTTCAGATCTTGGTATTGAGATGGCCAGGGAATGCCATGCCATTTCAGCAGAAACTTACATTGAAGAATCACATCAAGACGGGGCCAGTGCAGCAGAGTTTCTTGCCCCAACCTTTCATGCAGGTGAGGAAGAAGCCCATGACTCTGCAAAAGATGGAAAATTTTCAGAGTCAACTATGACCACGGTGGCCCAGCAGTCAATGAACCCAACCAATGGGAAGAAGCAGAAAGGAAAAAATTCTCAAGTACCTGGTCTATCTTCTCCATCTCCAAGTGCTTCTAATTCAACAGATTCTTCAAATGAACCAGCTTGCTCGGCTAGTCATTCATCCTCGGAATCTGCCATTCCTCATATTGTCGCTATGCAGGAGACGCTTGATCAGGTAATATCTTACTCTTTGGACATAAAAGATGCATCATATGTACGTGTGAGTAAAACCCTGTTTGGTT
Source organism: Euphorbia corollata (assembly GCA_948277035.1). Taxonomy (NCBI): domain Eukaryota; kingdom Viridiplantae; phylum Streptophyta; class Magnoliopsida; order Malpighiales; family Euphorbiaceae; genus Euphorbia; species Euphorbia corollata. The sequence goes on from CAOJBI012357671.1 coordinate 11,014, forward strand.
CAAAACTGAACCAAACCTGAACCGAAAACTGAAATGCTAGAAAAATAATAACCGAAACCGAACTGAAGTATATTCGCTTTGGTTTAAACCGAACCAAATAAATTCAGTTTGGTTATAACCGAGTTTCTTAAAATCTATAATATACAAAATAATACGTTCCATGATTATAAAAGCGACGTTTAAATGTTGTTATTTGTTATTTTGATATGGGATGAATTTGATTTTTTTTCAATTGATATAGTTTTATTTTCTTAAAGTCTAATGTATGGTTTAACTTGGTATTTATTACATAAATTTGATATTTCAATTGTATTTTGTAAATTCTAATAAAAACAAAACAAAAACTCAACAACACAAAAGGAAATAATATTATTATTTTTCAATTATATCAATCAATCAACTAAGCCTTAATCCCACACTAGGTGGAGTCGGCTATATGGATCTTTCGACGCCATGAAGCTCTATCAAGTGACGATGATAAAAACATGAATGTGAGAAAGTAGGATAGTGATAAAGTTAGTTTGTGTATATATAAACCGAATATATATGTTTCAATAAAAAATTATTAGTTTTATATTTGTTCGGTTTCTTTTTTTATAACAATAACTGAAACCGAAATATTATAATTTTAAAAACCGAAACCGAACCGAAATGAATGCAATTCAGTTCGTTATATTTATTCAGTTTCAGTATGGTTTTCAGTTCGGTTTCGCACACCCCTAGTCATATGTATGTGATAGCCTCCCAGTACATATTATATACCTAAGTAGTTGTCACAGCTTCAAATGCACTTTACATATTTGCTGAGGTTTGTACTCTAATAAATGTTGTGTAAATTGGTCCATTGTAAGATGTGCAAAGAATTGCAGTGCTCTAATAATCTAATAACAATAGTAGTAAAAGTAGATAGTTACAAAAAATAGAATCTATTCATGATTATAAAATGATTTTTGGATCGTGAAGAAGTTGTTGTGTATATTTGTGGCACTCATAATCCAATAATTGGCATTCTTAGGTGAAGATAGGTTTTCCATAGAAAAAGGAAAGGCGACACAGCAAAGTATAGTAGGCCAAATAGATGGGAAATAAAATAGATATTATGAGCTGCGACTGATTCCTTCTAAGTAGCATCTGAACATAAAGCTCTCAGGAGGAATAGAGTTTATATTTGGAGGTATCTTCTGCATTTCAGATGAAATTTCGGCTCAGAAACTGTATTTTTTCTTCCTTCCAAGGGCAATTATTTTGCTATCTTCTTAGCTTTTAGGAATAAGAATTCTATGATTTCTGCTTCTGATCTGTAATTAATTTGCCAGGTCATCGTACTAAATGAATCTGTTGTCGAATAGCAAAATAATTGAATTTTAGCTGCAAATTTTGCTCATAGTATTGTTCTCTTTTTTGCAGCTTGTGTCCTCCCAAAGAGAGATGCAAAAGCAGATGTCAAATATGGTTGCTGTGCCTGTTTCAAAAGAATGTCGAAGATTAGAAGCAGCTTTGGGGCGGAGCATTGAGAAAGCTTTGAAAGCAAATACTGATGCACTGTGGGCTCGCTTTCAGGAAGAAAACTCAAAGAATGAGAAGTTATTGCGAGATCGCACACAACAAATAACAAGTTTGATTTCGAACTTTGTTAATAAGGACCTGGTGGCCATATTAGAGAAAGCAGTGAAGAAAGAATTAGCTTCAGTCGGACAGGTTGTAGCTCGAACATTGTCTCCCGTCATTGAGAAGACAATATCTTCAGCCATTTTTGAGACGTTCCAGGTTCAGAATTTGAATTTGATTATTGCTTTCTGCATGATATTTCTTTTTTTCCTGTTACTGATGCGGATTGCACTTCAGAAAGGAGTAGGTGATAAGGCGGTGCATCAACTGGAGAAATCAGTTAATTCAAAACTTGAAGCAACGGTTGCAAGGCAAATCCAAACACAGTTTCAAACTTCTGGAAAACAAGTTCTACAGGTTCGCATGAGTTTAACTTGAAATGCAATGTGGTCTTGAGTGGTTGAATAAGATATATCTGAAACTTGGGCTTCATTTGCGCTTTAAAGAATAAACTCAGTTCACTTGCTAATGGAACAGACATGCAACCCTTTGGTTGCAGGTTGAGGCCCAAAGAGGGTTACTTCTTGGAAGAGAGTTAATAATATACCTCTTTTGTTAATAGCGCATAATCACTTGCACAAGCTTTGTTCTGCGTTGAAAAGGGTAGAACTATCTATCTTCCTAGCTTCCTATTGGAATGTAATTTGAAGAGGATGCAACTTCAGAATGACATATCGTTGTGATAAAATGGTTTCTTGGAATGTGATTTCAATTGGCGATGTCTGCATTACAATAATAATAACATTATGGTTCACTGCAGGAGGCCTTGAAGACAGGTCTGGAAGCTTCGGTAGTCCCTACCTTTGAGATGTCATGCAAAGCTATGTTTGAACAAGTAGATGCTACCTTTCGAAATGGGATGATTGAACATACGACTGCAGCTCAGAAGCACTTTGAATCTTCACATTCTTCACTGGCCCTTGCTTTAAGGGTATGTGATGACTAAAATTTAGGGCTTCATAAATTGTCATGTGAATTTTGGATACTAGTATCTTAATATTACATGCTACCAAGTAATATGCAATCCCAAGGAGTGTGTCGAAAGGTGTAGCTTTGACTTTTGTCGACATGAACATAGTGGAGATCCAGTTCAAGTTAACAGATGTTTTGTTTGTAGTTCTTGCCTTGGTAATTTGATTTCTTATCCTTGAGGATCTTGCGCTGTGGTGATTTGTGGAGTCCTGATTGTAATTTTCGCAAAGATTTGTAAGTTTGGTGTCCTTAACTGGTGTGCATGACTTACTAGTTGCAAAATGGAACAGTTGGCTGTATCATTCTCATTCTTAGCAGTTCCCTTTCATTGTGTCTTGCTCATGAATAATTTTTAACTTCTTTTCTTTGAAATTTAAGGAAGCCATCAACTCAGCTTCAACGTTGACTCAGTCCTTAAGTGGTGAACTAGCCGAAAGTCAAATGAAAATTTTGGCTCTTGTGGCTGCTGGTGCAAGTGCAGGTGCAGCAAATCCCCTCGTCACACAATTGAGTAATGGACCTTTAGCTGGCCTCCATGAAAAGGTTTGTCATCTACAATCCGAGTAGCAAGTCCATTGATTCCATTCTCATTTCCCTCTTGAAGAAACGTAATGTAAGTTTTTTGTGTCTACAATCTAGGCTGAGACACATTTGGATCCAACCAAAGAGCTATCAAGATTGGTTTCTGAACGTAAATACAACGAGGCTTTCACTATTGCTCTCCAAAGAAGTGACGTGTCATTTGTATCCTGGTTGTGTTCCCAGGTTTGTATCATACTATATATGCTTTTCTTTTTCCGGTAAATGATTTCAGTTAATTGGTTTGAGGCTGTTCCTATAGCTGATCCGTTTCTTAATTAAAGTTAGCTCCGTTCACTAGTATGAATAGAACATGAGACCTAACTTAAGCTACTAGATGCTCTGCTACTGAAATTAGCGTCCTTTGAACTGTTGTGTAAGTGAAGTTTCTGATATTTAGCTCAAAATCAAAATTTATTAAATGAAACTGTTTCATATCTGATATTTCCATAGTTAAGGTAAAGGTAGAAGTCGTTGAGGGTTAACGGATCTTTGTTTGGGTTTGGTTGTGGCCTTGGTAGGTTGATATACGGGGGATTTTAGGAATGAATCCTCTGCCATTAAGCCAGGGGGTATTGCTGTCTCTTCTGCAGCAGTTGGCTTGTGATATCAGCAAGGATACAGGTCGAAAATTGGGATGGATGACAGTTGTTGCAGCAGCCATAAATCCAGCTGATCAAATGATATCAGTGCACGTGCGGCCCGTCTTTGAGCAAGTATATCAGATCCTGCATAATCAACGTAGTTTGCCAACCATCACGGGTGCTGATACTGGAACCATCAGGGTTCTTATGCATGTTATCAACTCCATGCTGGCCACCTGTAAATGATCCCTCTTCAGCTTTGTGCAAAGTTTAGGATAGCAAGTGTACAAATCCTTGTTGGTTCCGGAGTTTTCCAGGTCACGAAGAAAGAGATGCGGAGAAGTTCCTTTTTCTTTAGCTTATAGATACAAATTACCTCAGTTTTTAAAAACTCTCTCCTTTAGTTCATCCTCTTGTTTAAATGCAAATATTGATTTTTTCCTTTTTTTTTTTTTTTTTGGTATTTTCCAATTCTTAAATTATTAGCTACTACCTGTAATTTATATAAAAATGACATAATCTTTTTGAAGAAAACTTTCATTTTGAAATTTTATACATTTCTGTTAAATTTTCCAAGTGTTTAATAGCAGCAAATAAAGTTCACAATGCGAAAAAAAAAGAAAACAATAAAAACAAATTCATTGACATGTAAACGAGTTGAAATTCCTTGGTTTCTATTTTTATTTTCTTTTTTTTTTCTGTTTTTCAGATAGAAAAAGTGAAAACAAAAATTATGTTTATTTTTGTTTAGTTTGTTTTGAATTTTTTTAAAAATTCAATAATATATTCGGATTTTATCATTTACAAGCATGAAAATATTACAAATGAAAAGAACAGTAAATATATATCTAATAAAAAAATTTAGTTTTAGTGTATAATTTGATTTAAAAATGATAATTTTAAAATGTTTAAGTTTAATATATTATTCCGATTTAATACATTAGGTATTAAAAACCTTCTGTCCTTAACTTATAAAATGTTATGTTTCAAAAAGTGTTCATTCCGGCTATTTCAACTTGTAAAATGTCCTCGCAATTAACTAATTTTTAAAAACTGTTCCTCGATCACCTTCATTAATTTTCTTCAACGAGAAATGATCGATAAAGTGTTAAAGAAATTAATGAATGGATCCAAAATAAGCATTTTTTGAAATTAAGCTTATCATTCCATTTTCATTTTTACAGAAATAAAACAGCATTTTTGTGAATTTTATTATTTAAGAGGTTCAAAATCTCACGTTTCTTTAATTTTTCGAGGATGATCTGAACAATATGAAAGCAAATATTCACAATTTTTTCTTTTCTATTTTTTTCTGTGCCCAACGGCAAAAACTTGGTACTCTGTACTGTACACTACAAAATCTCCCTACATTTAACCCCAAAAGAAATTTAAAAAAAAAAAAGAAAAGAGTGCAGAGGAACTGGTCTACGATAACATTTACCAGCACTGATCGGTCTCCCATCTCCGGGTGGTGTAGTACCCCTCGGAAAACCGAGCGGACCTCCGCCTCCGGTAGTAATTGCTCGCCGCTTCAAGAGATAAATCGTATAACGCTCTAGTAGCTGGATTCGACAGCGTTTCATAAGCGTCGTGGATCTGAATGAAATCCTGGCTGTTCGATTCGGCTTCGTCGCGGATCGCATCGGGATGGTAGAGTTTGGCCAGGCTACGGTATGCTGTCTTAATTTCCATGGGCGACGCCGTCTGATCAACTCGGAGAATCTCGTAAAGACTCATTGACCTGCCAAAATTGAAGGTGACGGGCTCGAGAATAGACGGAAGAGAGACGTTGACATTCAGTCTCCGGCGAGATCTGGCGGTTGAGACAGTACAGAGTTGAGCTCTGGGGGACGAGAACTGCGAAATGGCGGCGGGTTGAAGAGGATTGAAGGTGGAGGAGAAGTACATTGAAAGATGGTTTTAAGGCCTGGGAAGGAAATTAAGAAGAGAGAGAGAGAGAGAGAGAGAGAGAGAGCAGCAATGGTTGCGTGCGTGAATTTTAGAGAAGAGAGAGGTAGCTATTATATAATAGGGTCTGTAGAGAATAGAATGGAAACTTTTTTTTTTTTTTTTTGGTAAGCGAATGGAAACATATTTAATATGCATCTTGTATTCTTTCTTTAATAAGCATATTAAGCTGAACAAAAATCTAATCACACATTTACAAACTAAATCTGCTCTTGGGACTAATGACTTTCATGCATAATACCCAACTAATAATAAAAGTTGGGGAAATTATTTTTTATAGGGTCAAATAATCAAAATCACCGTCTAATATGTCTTCTAATTACTCCAACCGATGAGTTCAAGGTTAATAAAATAATTACTACATGGGATTGTAAATTAATATATCTACTCGTGAATAGTTCAATATTTGGTTCGGTTAAAGCTTCGTTCGAACTTGACTCGTTAATAAATGAGTTTGATCATCGTTTTAAATAAATAAATAAATAAATAGAACTCAAACAGTAGAATACTCGGTTCAAAAGCTCGCGAACATATACTCCATAAGTCACTAGCAAACATACTCGCGAATGAGCTTCTTAATAGGCTCGTGAAGATGTCCATAAATAAAAATATTATATTTATCACATAAATTATTAATATATTATGTATGCATACATGTATAATATTAAATTAAAATAAAATAGCAAAGTAACAATTGGAAGAGATGGAAAAAGTCCAACAAAAAAAGTGCAAAGTAACAATTGGATGAAATGGTTACTGTAGTTGACGATGTTTGTTTGCTATTTTTTGTGATATATTTTACCATCTTTAACTATAAAATAGTGAAAAATAATTGTAATCACTGTTCTTTAATTTAACACTAAAGCAAGTAGTTATTGAATGAGTTATCAACCCCCACCTAAATACTGTAACATGTGGCACGTGCTAGAGCTTCTGGAAAGCTAAAGAGCTTGTTCGTTTGGAATTTTGGATTGAAAAATAAAAAGACATAAGATGTCACATGCCACTATTCTGAATTTATTTTGATGATATCATTTTACCTTTTAGGGTAAACTTCAAAAACATGTGGTTTGACCTATTCCCAAAATTATGCCCGTGGAATTTTTTTTTACAAAACGATGCCTGTGATATTAAACGTTAGCAAAACACTGATTTTTTGTTAACACCGTTTAAAAATCATAGCTGGCAAAGGGTATTTTTGTAAACTCAAGATTCTCACTATTTCACCTCCTTCTTCTCTTCTTCCCTTCCCTCTTCCAATCTCCATCGTCAATGCCTTTCTCCCTTTCTTCTCCGTCTCCGTCTCTATTCTCCTTCTCATTCCCCTATCTCCCTCCGCTGGAGGTGCTACTTCTGACATTCACTCTACTCATGGCGGCGGGGGAAGCA